>JAOUQV010342298.1:0-10595 GCA_028565295.1 Aspidoras spilotus
ATATGTAGTCTACCTGTGAGCTCCTACCTCCACTCTTGTAGGTCACCCTGTGCTCCTCCTTCTTTTGGAAATATGTGATTACCACAGCCATTTCCATCCTCTTTGCAAAATCCACCACCATCTGTCCTATGATTCCTATGCTTAACAACAAACTTGCCCATCACCTCCTCATCTCCTTTGTTTTTTTCACCAACATGTCTATTGAAATCTGCACCAATCACCACTCTCTCCTTTCTGGAAATGCTCTCTACTACTTCATCTAGCTCCCTCCAGAATCTTTCTTTCTCCTCCAACTCACAGACAACTTGTGGTGCATAGCCACTAACAACATTTACTATTACACCTTCAATTTTCAACTTTAAACTCATCACTTTTCACCTTAACAACACTCTTTACATAGTCCCCCTTCAGGACCACCCCAACTTCATTTCTCTTCCTATCCACACCATGATAAAACAGTTTAAAACCTGAACCAATGCTTCGAGACTTACTACCCTTCCACTTTGTCTCCTGCACACACAAAATATCCAACTTTCTTCTCTCCATCATATCAACCAGTTCTCTACCTTTCATTTTCATCGTCCCTACATTCAGGGTTGCTACGTTCAGTCCTACACTCTTGACTCTCCTGTTCTCTCTCCGTCTCCTCACACGCTTCCCTCGTCGTCGTCTTTGGCAAACAGTAGCCCAATTTCGGCCAGTACCCTGCTTGCTGCCAGTATTGGTGGCATTCATTGTTAACCTGGGCCGCAACCAATCCGGTATGAAGTACCGCATTTTAATTTTTGGCAAATGTTTTATGCCGGATGCCCTTCCTGACGCAACTCTCACAATTTACATGGGCTTGGGACCGGCACTAGAAATACACTGGCTTGTGCTCCCTAATGGCTGGTTTATATATATATGTATGTGTATAAATACTGTATATATGCAAGCTCAAATTATTTGCAATAGCAGACAACTCCATAACTTGTGTCTTAGAAATAAACAAAGTTTAAAACCAGGTGTTTCAGTTTCATTGTATAACCCCTGTATATGTGTGTGTGTGTGTTTGTGTGTGTGTCTATGTGTGTATGTATACTTTAAATAAAGTGTAAAGGTATATATATATATATATATTTGCTCACCCATCCAAATTATCGTAATCAGGTGTTTCATTTACTTCCATGGCCAAAGGTCTATAAACACTTCAGCATACCCAGACCTTTTGGACAATTACATGCCCCCAACTTTGTGGGAACAGTTTGGAGCTAGGCCCATCCTCTTTAAACATAACTGTGCTAGCAAGGTCCGTAAAGACATAGATGACAGAGTCTGGTGTGGATGAACTTGAATGGCCTTACCAGAGTTCTGACCTTAACTTAATAGATCACATTTGGGATGAATTAGAGCGGAGACTAAGAGCCAGGCCTTCTCCTCACAAATGCGCTTTTAGAAGCATGGACAAAAATTCCCATAAACATGCTCGTAAATCTTGTGGACAGCCTTCCCAGAACAGGTAAAGCTGTTCTAGGTGCAAAGGGTATGTATATATGTATACATATACATATATACATAAAGTTGATGCAGAGCAAAGTCCAAATATGAGAGAGAGTATATCACTCTTAGTGAGGAATAGGCATGTAAATCCTAAGACCAATTGATGTTTGGGCTTTAAACATAAAGGATAAAAAATACAGAAAGGTAATAAAAGTTTATAAAAGTATATTAAAAGTTTACGTTAAAAGGCCTTCACATGGCTCTAATAAACCTTTTTTCTTGAACTTGGAATAATTGTACATAGTCTTTGCATATGTCAAAATAGCAAAAATGCAATTAATTTATGACTTAACATCATTGAAAAATTGTTCAAGACTAAATAATTACTGAATAATTATCCAGAAACAGTTGTATAGACTGTATTGTTATAGACTGATATATTAAGTATTTTTAAGCGCTGTACCACCCCCTGCAGGCCAATCTGTTGAACACCTCATCATAATGTTATTGTATACAGGTGTTAGTATTGTAAGTAATTGTAGAATTATAATTGTAGAGGTAATTGTTATGAATATTGATCAGTGGCCTTCATTAATGAAGTGCGCCATTTCTTTTCATATTAACTTTTTGACTTTGGAGTAATATGATGCATTCATTGTAGAAATAATTGAAAAGAAAAAATTTCTGGATAGTTCAGGACAAAGAACAAACATTTTCCACGAAGGAATTAATCTGTAGTCTGCAAACTATGATAGTAATTTTTAAAAATAATTGTAAGTGTTTTTAAGGGTCGTTTAAATACCAGTCTAAACCAAACTTAGCAGACCTGATCACGGTTTGATTTAATACAAATCTCTCAAAATAGTGAGATGGTCTATTTAACTGCTGATGAGTTATGCTCATTTAATTTTGATAAGCCAAGGCCACATGCATTTACTGATAGAGGGAAGCCATGGAGAGTACAAGTCAGATTATATATAATAATAATTTAGCTTATCTTTTTCTCTCTCTACAATGTGTGGTAGTTGGCACAAATATACAGACTAGTAAAAAAAAGCCATTTCTGAGCAATTAAAGGTGAAAAAAGCAATTTCTGAAGAATTAACAATTATTTAAATGTCATAATTAACAATTAAAACGTTTAACCTATATTTAGATATTTGTGTGGTCCACTGCACTTTATGAGAAAATTTCAGTTTGATGTCAAAAGGTAAAATTTTGTACCAGGCATAATTGATTATCAGGAATGGCATACCCCAGTGGCCAAATTGCTTAAAGCTAGATTGGTCAATAAAGAGCTAGCACTTGAACAGAATTGCCAAGATCAGTCTTGATTGGACAATTAGTATCTGGTCAAAATTGATACAATGCCCTTGAGAGAAAAGCTCTATTTTTAAAAATAACAAATAAACAGTCCATTTTGTGAGCATTTGCAAATGTATTTGCCTGTATTTTGCAAGTAAGATTAAATCATTAGCCAGCAACTGTTTATCTGTATACTGTACTATGGTCACAATTTGAGTTTCTATTTATTTTAAGAGGTTTTAAATGGTATAGAGCCCCCGAAAATTGAATCTGGACCAAAATTTGCAGTCCTCATCAGGATAAGATAAGTGGTTCAAATGTTAACATGATATGACCAAATATTGATAATTTACCCGAATTTAGGTTTTAAAGGCCAAGGATGAAGATTTTAATTTATGTTTATTTGGTTACAGATGCAATTTTTAAACTATTTCCCTATTTTTCATAATTGTTGCTGCTTTCTTTAAGGTTCTTGGTGTTAAATACACCTAGTTTGTATTTAGCCTTTTTTTCTTGATACCTGTTTTAAAGGAAAATAAGTTTTAAAATTAATTTATAGTCAGTGTGAACCTACAGTTTATAGGCTTTTAAGGCTATACAATATATTTCCAAAAGTATTCACCTGCCTTGACTCACATGAGCTAATCCATAGGGTGCACCCTTTGCAGCTAGAACAGCTTAAACTCTGGGAAGGCTGTCCAAAAGGTTTGAGACTGTGTTTATGGGAATTTTTGACCATTCTTCCGGAAGCGCATTTGTGAGGTCACACACTGTTAATGGATGAGAATGGATGAGCCTTGCTCTCAGTCTCCACTCTAATTGATCCCA
Organism: Aspidoras spilotus; assembly: GCA_028565295.1. Lineage (NCBI taxonomy): Eukaryota > Metazoa > Chordata > Actinopteri > Siluriformes > Callichthyidae > Aspidoras > Aspidoras spilotus. The sequence continues at coordinate 3,613 of JAOUQV010342298.1, forward strand.
AAGATATTCTATTGGGTTAAGGTCAGGACTTAGTGCAGGCCAGTAAATGTCATCCACACCACGCTCTGTCATTTATGTCTTTATGGATCTTTTTTGTGCACTGGTGCACAGTCCTGTTGGAAGAGGAAGGGGCCAACTCCAAACTGTTCCCACAAAGTCGAGCATGGAATTATCCAAAATGTCTTAGTATGCTGAAGCATTCATACACCTGTGGCCATGGAAGTGATTGGAACACCTGATTCTGATAAATTGGATGGATGAGCAAATACTTTTGGAAATATTATGTAGATTAGGATATAGGCCAATTTTAACACTTAATGATGGTTAGCCATTTAGTTTTTCAGTATAAACTAAGAATGGTTTCCTAGGATGCACTAAAGGAAAGTAAAGTTAGTGAATGCATGCTTTATGGAGTTCTAACCTGTGGGAAATTTTGGCAGAACATCCTCAAAAAATTGATCATTTATTCATTTAACCTCTCAGCTTGTCCCTTGGCTTGATGGTGGTAACCAAAAGTAAGGCTCACCATGATCCCCATCTTGTCCATGAAATTGGACCTGACCTTGGAGGAGAATTGGGATCCACGGTTGCTCGCACTGTCATTAGGAATCCCAAAATAATGGAACTTCTTTTGGAACCTGACCTCAGAAGTTTCATGGCTATGGGTGGGCCTGGCAAAAGGACAACGTGCACAGACATTGAGAATTCATCTACAATGACAAGGATATTGGTGTTACCTTTTAAAGGGATGAGTTTGAGTAGTCTATGACAAGGTGAGACCATGGTCATTTAATGACATACATAGATCAATAGATCAGAACTGTAATTCGAGCTTGGGCTGCTGGAGGATGGGGTGGACATGAATGCATTTTTAAGATATTGGAATGCCTCTGTAGATTCATTGGTGTAAAGGTGCAATTTGGGATTCCACATGAGGAGATTATTAATTACAGATTACAGATGAACCCACTATAGAAATTTGCAAATCCCAGGAAACATTTTAAGTCTTTTTTGTCTTGTGTTATTTCTGATGGATGTGACACTTCTGTCCCTTCGTGTATAAGAGATGGAGATGCATAAGCCATTGAGCAACTCTACTGTCATGGCATATAGAGGGTGTTAGATTGGGAGACTTTCCAGAGCAGTGGTTGGTAATTTCCAACATAGTCATGTAAAATTAGAACATTGGGGTAGAATATTGGCTTTTCCTGGCCTGCATAGGTTTTGGAAAAATAAAAAACCTAGAATATAATAATAATAATACATTATTATTTATTTATATAGCGCATTTAAAGGTACCCAAGGACACTTTTACAGCACAGTTTACAGCACATATCGTACGGAGAGGTAAAGAAAAGATAGTTAATTAAAGAGATGAGTTTTTAATAGAGATTTGAAGAGACGGAGTGAAGAGACAGAACGAAGAGACAGTGGTAGAGAGTTCCACAGAGTGGGGGCGGCCACACTAAATGATCTGCCACCCAAAGAGGACAGCCTAAATCTAGGAATGGTCAGCAGACCAGCATTAGAAGACCTGAGTATGCGCAGGGACTTGTAGGGGGTCAGCAGGTAGAAGAGGTAGACTGAAGCAAGTCCATGAAGGGCTTTGAAAGTGAGCAGTAATATTTTACACTGGATTATCTTATGTACAGGGCGCCTTTACAGTTGCTTTAGAACCGGGGTGATGTGCTGAGTAAAAGTGAGAATCCTAGCCTCACCATTTTGAATCAGCTGTAACGGGCGTATTGTCTTGTTAGGAAGACTTTAGAGGGTCAAAAAGAAGTTCCCAGGAAACCTTAGCTTCATGGAATCATGGGGAGGGGATGTGAAACGTTACAGAGGTGGAAATAAGCATGTTTAGTAATAGAGCAGATGTAGGGCTGAAAAGTTAAGAGAGGGTCAACTGTAACGCCAAGATTTCGAGCAGTAGCAACAGGAGAAACATAGGTTTTCTCAATGTAATGAACAGGGCCGGAGAAATAGGACAGCGAAGTTTTAGTACCAATGTAGAGAAGTTCAAGGAGGGAAGTTGAAGGAAGTTTTCCCATTTTGTAATTTCCAATACAGAAGCATGCCTGAATGTGATGCAGTGCTGTCTAAGGGCCTAAAGATCATGGGCACCCTGTATGGTTTTCCGCCCTCATCCTGTGTGTTCCTGTGTGGAGTTGCGTTACAGAATGCCGCAACGAGTAGAGAGAAGTAGCGGAGAGGATATATACAAACTGGATTGGAGTTTGTTATTGCCGTGGTGGCGCCAGGAAGAGGATGTTGAACTGGTATCGCCATGGACAGGTACACAGTTGGTGATTAGGCGTACATTGTTCACAACTCCTCCCATTCAGCAGCCAGTGGATCAGAGAAGGGGATTAGTGAAAGGGCAGACAGGACAACCCCAGCGGGCCATATCACAGAAGGTCAAAGCTCTGGTGCTACAGCTAACTAGAATGCTTCATGTCTAAGCTTTTGTGAGGCATGGGGCCACGGTCCAAACTGTTTCCAAGCAGAAGAGGGAGAGAGAATTTCACCATGCTGTGATGGTGCGCACCCAGCCCCATCGATCCAGCAGCCACAAATTGAAAATGTCAAAAAAACATTGTTGCATCATGCAGTGGTGGTGCGCACCCCAGTACAACAGATAATGCATGATTAAGTGGAAAATGTCATGGTTCCAGTGTTACAGCATGCGGTGTGGAGGTGCATCCAAGCCACAAATTATGCATGCCCAAGTTGAACATGTCAAGGTCCCAGTGTTACAGCGTGCCGTGTGGGTGCGTACCCCAGCACCACAGCTGATGCATGCCCTAGTCGCACATGCCATAGATCCGGTGCTGCAGCAGGCAATGAGGTGAGAGATAAGTTTGCTAGTGGCTGCATCCCAGACGTCGCGGTCAGCACACAAACAGCAAAGGACTTCGTTGGACTATACATTGTCACTTAGGACAGCCCCTCTCCCCGCTGCGCCGCTGACAACATTGAGCTACTTTGCTCAACTGAGGATGTTGTATTGGTAAGATACCATTTAGTGAGCAGTATAGTGTACAATTTAACAAATGTCATTAAATAAATAAAAATCCCGAAACTTTAGTAAAGGTCACAGAAATATTCAGCAATATTTCCAGAAGAGATATAATTATTGTCTGGAATATGTGCATGTATTTGCAGCATGTTTATTTGCAGCCATCTCAGCTACTGTACAAAGTAGTGATTTTCATTCATTTTCATTAACATATACTTATAAGGTTTGACATGGATTTCAACTCATACATTTCTTTTATGTCCATGTTTATAGTTTACTGTATTGTGTAGCATAATGTTCAGTGAACAGTGTAGTGTATTGTATAGCATACAGTTCACCAAAGAGTATGGTGTACAAAGTAGAGCATTGTCTAGCATAAAGTTCAGTAAGCAGTATAGTGTACAAAGTAGTGTATTGTGTATCATACATTTCAGTGAGCAGAATAGTGTACAGTGTACTGTATTTAAATCGGCATTTGCCACATACTGAATTATAGGAAAGTGATTTCATGATTAGACATCATGCAAAATATATTGGATTGAAAATACAATTACAGATCTTGAGGCTAAATGTGTTTTTGCTGACTTGACACTGGCAGGTACCATACCCGTACAAAGACCCCGTAAATTGACAATGACAGAATAACCTCCAAACTCCACAAAATCCTCAGGAATGACATCAACGAAATAACAACCTCCCAATCTTGCATAAGGCAAAATTGAAAACTTTAATGTGTGTTCTCCTGATAATGCATGACATTGCTAAGAGAACTAGAGTAAATAGTACTACCACATGTTTGTGGATATTTATATAGTAGCAGTGTTGAATAAGTGTGGATGATTTTTTTGTGTTTTAATCATCCAGCCTTTGTACTAATTGCCAGTGACCTCTACACCCACTAGCTGAGAACCATTTGTGCAGTTTATTGGATAACATACAGTTCAGTGAACAGTACAGTGTGCAGTGTAGTGTATTGTGTGGCATACAGTTCAGTGATGAGTATTGTGTACAATACCCGGAAAAGCATAAGAAATGTCCTGGACGATTTAGAAAATAGTAATTGAATACTTATGGAACATTTCCTGAAAAGTCATGTTGTAAAGAGCTACATAAATAAATGTTGTTGCTGACTATGCAGTAGTAAAATCCTAAAGAAAGGGAGTTTATTGTGGAGATGGCTGGAGTAGTACCACAGCCTGCATCTGCACAGCTTGAGTGACTAACTCACTCATTCATTGTATACCTGTATACACTTGTGAAATGTAATTAAATTAGCAAAATCTTTCTCATAATAGCAATAAGCGTAACAACTGAATAACCCAATCATTTATTGTACAACATATATCCATTTCTAAAATTGCATTAAACTCATGTATACATCCCATTTAACTGAGTAATATACAGTGGAGCAAAAAGGCAAGTTCTATTACATAGAAAGATGAAAGAGATCTATAATTTTCATCAGTTACACTTGAAAGACAAAAAATCCAGGAAATCACATTGTATGATTAAAGAAATATATATTTGTAAATTATGGTGGAAAATAAATAGTTCAACTCAATGCTTTGTAACATAACCTTTGTTGACAATGACAGACATCAAACGTTTCCTGTAAGTCTTCACCAGGTTTGCTAGTATTTTGGCCTATTCCTCCATGCAGCTCTCCTCTAGAGCAGTGGTATTTTAGGGCTGTTGCTGGGCAATGCTGACTTTCAACTCCCTTTACAAATTTTTTGTAGGTTTGAGGTCTGGAGACTGGCCAGGCCTTGAAATAATGTTTATGGAGCCATTAAAATTGCCCAAAGCATGATGCGTCCACTACCATGCTTCATAGTAGGTATCGTGTTCTTGTGATGCAACTAAAAATTTATTTTCTGGATCATGCATATTCTCTCTGGAAAACTTCAGACGGGCCTGGACATGAGGGAGGGACATGCATGGCACTGCAGGATTTGAGTCCCTCTCAGCATAGTGTGTTACTGATAGTAGCTTTTGTTACTTTGGTCCCAGCTCTCTGCATGTCATTCATCGATGATCTCTATGTAGTTCTTGGCTTTTTGCTCACCAAACTCGTGATCATTTTGACCCCCATGGGATAAGATCTTGTGTGGGGCCCCAGATCGAGAAAGATAATCAATGGTCTTGTATGTTGGCCATTTTCTTACAATGACTCACAGAGTTGATTTATTCACAACAACCTATTGCCTATTGTAGATTTACACCCAGCCTGGTGCAGGTCTACAATTTTCCTCTTGGTATCCTTCAACAGCTCTTTGGTCTGGCTATTGCTGAGTTTGGAGTCTGACTGCTTGAGGCTGGTGTCTTTTATACATATAAGGAGGTCAAACAGGTTACATTAATACAGGTAACGGGTGGAGGACAGAAGAGTTTCTTATAGAAGAAGGTCTGTGAAAGCCAGAAATCTTGCTTGTTTGTGGGTGACCGAAAACATAAATCCTAAAACAGGCTATTGAGCCCAGTTCAAGATGGGTTACATGAAGTAAAGTCATTATTCTAATGGCACAACTTATAATAGCAGGGAGTTGTGGGAAACTCAAAGTCAATATAGCCATACTGAAAGGAACTGACTGCGACTCGATGGAAACTAGTGAATTCTCAAGACCCTATCCACTTGCAGCCTCTGAGCCTGTAGAAATTCCTTAAGGTCACAGGAAGGGTGTTCCCACTTTTCCCACCAGCTCTGAGTGACTTAACCCACCTGCAGTACATATACTACTCATATTCTACTCCTCCCATAAGGAGTAGACCTACTTCCATTACGCAACGCTTACCAGGTACCACTTACAGAGATTTTGATAAAATTGCTCAGAACATCACATACCCAAGTCGAACATGACATGCAATACTTGATGTACACTGATTATTACCTGAGATGATTACTTTCCAGATGCTACCCCAGAAGATAAAATATATCTTATAAAAGTTACATTCAGTCAGAAGGTCTGAGAGACAAATAAAAGAGGTCCATAGCCATTATCATCTTATCATTCAAGCATTAGAGGAGGTAGAAATCCTCCAGTGAGAATTGGATAAGTGTAACACTGAAAACAGAAAGGCAGATTCCTTACCATCTCGGCAGTAATCGCACTAACACATTGCAATCCTTTTTTCTAGTATGAGAAAATCAGCTCCAGCAGCTAAATTCCGAGCATGAAAAACTTCTTCCGTCTAGCACCATGTTAGTAGTCCAACTGGACCCCCAAAAAAAAAGTCTATATGAAGAACCTTCTTCTGTCTCCTCTGAGCACTCTTTCCTTAAGCTTCCCAACCATTTAATTAAGAAAGAAGTGGCCCAGAAATGTTACACTCCTACTGTACTCTAGGATAATATCTCCTACGATGCTCTCATTGATACTGCGGCAGATATTACATTGATATCGTCCACCCTGTTTCATCAGGTGAGGGCCATGGCTCGATGAGCCAGCCATGAGCTATAAGTGCAACTCTGTGCTCTCAACATACAACTCTATTCACACACTTTCATAACTATACAATCCATAGTTCTAGTCAAAGTTACAATTGGACAAATGTGTGTCATCTAATCAATCCATACATTGCCGCTAGACACTATTCCGACACAACTGTCTATGTGTCCAGGCCTGAGGATAAAGGAATAGTAGGGGAAATAGTCCCAGAAATGCCCCCAGCTGAAATGTTATCGCAGTGAGATACTTTTCTGTGTTCCCTAAAATCTGCTCAAACTACCCAGGAATATCCATAGATAAGTGGGGTGTATCTCGGGAGGACACTGACATATAATACGTAATCCAATAACTCTGCCATTAGTCAGGAGTTATTCACTAGCCTTGTTCTTCTTCATCTTTTGGCTTTTTCTCTGTCACCAGAGGTCACCACTGCGAGTCTCTCACATTAGTGAAAGTGATACATTTTTGCCACTATGTTCGCACACAGCGGAATTGGTCCTCTGCATTTAACCCATCCGTGC
>JAOUQV010342354.1:7522-17526 GCA_028565295.1 Aspidoras spilotus
CACACACACACACACACACACACACAGATGATTACAATGCAGGTGGTGAGCGATAGAGTTGAGATTTCTAATCATACCTCCAGTCACCTCTCCTAAATTCTCCTGCACAGAATATCATTTCCCTGATATTGATTTCCACACAGCAGATGAACTGGACCGAGCGAGTTGCCGCTCGCTAACTGTCTCATCCCCCAGAGTGATGGATGGCGAGACGAGACACGGGTGGCGGAAGGGAGAAATGATCAAATGACAGAATTGGTTGGAAAGTGAGGGTGAAATCGTACGAGTGGATTGTTTCAGGAAATGAAACGCTGAATCAAAATGTCTAACAGGAAGCGAAGTTTTTCTATACCCGCTTAATCCTAGTTTTAGGGTCAGGCGAAAGCCGGCGCCCATCCGGCAACTCATGGTGCAAGGGCATGGAACAACCCTAGACAGGGCGCCAATTCATCATAGGGCACACGCATTCACATGCTAATGAGACACCAATGAACCTAGCGTTCATGTCTTTGGTATGTAGGAGGAAACCAGAGTGCCCAGAGAAAACTTTCGCAGACATGCAAACTCCACACAGAAATTTCCAGAGTCGCCCCATTCGGGGGGGGTGGAACCCAGGATCTTCCTGCCTCATCCACTGCGCCAACGTGCCGCCCATAAAAGCTTTGAATAAAGCTATAGATAATGCTTTTCTATGGTTTTTGTACATTTTAGAAGCAAACTTGCACTTCCCCGTACTCGTCTGGCACATGTGTACTACAGCATCTTGTCTCACTTTTGCACATTGGCGTAGGCGTGATCAAAATGGTCGACCCCTCGAATACTCGTGTCCCCATTTCACACATCAGTTGTGCATGCTAAAAAGTAGAGGCATAGTGCAGGAAAGATTTGAAGAGATATTATGTGCAGCAAGAAGATTCCGGGTTCGAATCCCAGGTAGGACGACTCTGTGTGGAGTTTACACGTTCTCTCTGTGTGCGCACAGGTTTTCTCCGGGTGTGCCGGTTTCCTCCTGTATTTCAAAAACACGCGTGATAGGTTAACTAGTGTCTCTTAATTTCCCGTTAGTGTGTAATTGTGTGTGTTTGTGCCCTATGATGGATTGCCGGTTGTCTTGTCTAGGGTTTGTTTCTGCCCTCACGCCTAGAGTTGCCGGGTGGGCACTGGCTTCCCCGTGACCCTAAAACTAGGATTAAGCGGGTATAGAAAACAAATAAATGAATTGAAATGAATTACGCGACGAAAACTCAAATATGTCGGAAAACTGCCCGCATCAGGGACAAGTATGCGCCGCAACCCAAGTGCCGCCATGTTTGTGGACATTATGTAAATCACCTTTAGCTTCAGCTCGAATTTATTTGTGCGTATGTTGTCCTTGAGGTGACGCAATTTTGGGCAAGAACCAGGATTTCTTGGTAACTAACCATCTAAAAATCAACGAGACTGCTTAGCAGATTGATGGCATCCAGTGCCAAAGCTCCACGCCAACAACCCCAGTGGCAAAACTCAAGCCGCGATACGAGGAAATCACTTTAGAAATGAGACGTTGAGCTGGAACATCTCAGTCGCCCCCGTGCCAAACCTCAGATGAGCTCTGGGAAGCCGGACGTCATTTTAAACCAGAGGACAAGAATCAATCATGTAAGAGGTTCACAGTCTGGGCATAGAGCTTGTGTTATTGTGCCAGGATAAATGCCAGGCACGAGCAGAGCCTGTCGCTGAGGGAAATAACTGGCCTGGATCATCGAGGGGGTTTTGGAGGGGCTAGAAATCGGGCTTGAAAGGTTAGCTGAGGGAAAGCATGCTCGGTTCTTGAAGCACGTACACTTTTCTAACGGAATCAGAGTTAGAGAGAAAATGCAGGGGGCTACTTGATTATTCGTTCTTCTTCTTCTTCTTCTTCTTCTTCTTCTGTTGTTATATTTAATTCCAAAAAAGCAATCGATTAGCCAGTTTAGCGTCTTGGTCTGACCCGGAGTTTATAATTAGATACCTGGAATTGCAGTTCCCAACACCTTCGGGCATTTGTGTGTGCACTTGGCCACTCGTTCTAAATCCAGAGAGATTTTATCCTAATTGTGGGCATAAGGAAGCCACTGTGTATATGTGGAAGTCTCCTGGAACTACTGGGAGACTTGGGATGTCTGGCGTCATGGAAAAAGTAGAGATAAGATTAATACCGTCAACAAAGAAGTGTGTACAGTATACTCCCAGTGTAAGAACATGTAATTTCTCATGTCCCTCACCAAAATAATGTTTTCCCCATAAAGTTTTGTCCTGTCTTTGATCCTGGGATTGGTATAGACTCAACGGGAACTGTTTTTGAATGCGGGAGCCATGACTGAATGATCCGAGAGGGGAGCGTCGAAATAGTAAGAACTGGCAGAGCTAGTGGTCATGGGTCATCGGTCAGATAGTTGGAGCCCAAAGGGTTTGGTGCCAATGTTTCAGCAATAGCTGCAATTGTGGGCTGTTCTTGTACCATGGTATCATGGGTGTACCAAGAGTGAAGGCACCATTAGCAAAATTCAACCAGTTGAAGGTGTGGTTCATCCGAGAGGCGTGCGTCAGACTAGCAAGTCAAACATGTGGAGCTGCTGCAGTGGTCATGTGTCGACAATTAGCAAGGGGAAGCCTGGAGTAATGATGCTTTTCTGGTACCACGGTATCAACGGTGTAACACGAGTGAAGATTCTGGCAACAAACATCTAGTCGAAGGTCACACTAAGCTTCCAACTATGTATGGTTGATCCGAGAGGTGAGCATCAAATCAGTGACCTGGGTCAGCCATGGCTAAATGAATAGGGTGGAGGGCTGGGGACCAAGAGGTTGAAGTGCCATTGAGCAAGGCAAACAACTGCCACCCGTGCGCCTCAATGGGGCAGCACACTGCTCCGGGTGTTTACACATGGATGGGTTAAATGCAGAGTAGAATTTCCCTCTGCGGATCAATAAAGTAATCAAAATTAAATACAAATCTATTGTCTAGCTGCAGCAGGGTAGACTGTAATTAATCAGAAACCCGAACACTGACCTTTGCTATAACGGGCACCGTTTTAATAACAGTGCATTGACACAAACCTATAATCTGCAGCTGCATTGCTATAAGTGAACGTCCTATGACCAGTACGAATGGAAAATCTCTGAACTCAATGTCCAGAGTGTTTAAGATTTTGGTTTTGAGCAGATCCCTGACCTGCAGTCGTTTAAGTCATGGACTATATATTGTACCATTTATGCATTACTCCTGCAGAGATGCAAGCAGGAGAGATGGAGAGAGAGAGCTAGCGAAAGAGAGTGCGAGAGAAAGAGAAAGAGCGAGAGAACACTGATCCCATTTGTGAATGACACTAAGGAGATCATCCACATAGCGGCTGAACTTTCCAGCTGACAGCTTGTTGTTCAATGAGCACATTTCGAGTGGGGCCAAGGCAAGAGCTGAAGGTTACGCACAAACACTTCAGAGCCATTTCAGCATCATAGCTTAGGGGCAAAAGTGCATTATTGATCCCAGCAGATATTGTCGGTGGTGCACGGGAGTGCCCCTTCTTTCCGGTGCAAATAACGAGTGCATTAGAAAGGTAAATGCCAAAATTTGCCCCGGGGAATGTTGCGGAAACTACGGTCGCATTTGTCGCGTCCTTTCATTATATGATCAAGGAAATAAACACAAACTAATATGATAATGTAAATACTTTTACACGCTGTACAGTGACGTACAGTGAAGTACAGTGAAGTACAGTGAAGTAGGAAACCACAACCAAAAGGTCTGCAACCGTGACTGTCCACGTCTTCAGAAGAACTGTGCCAGGAACTGTGTCCCCCACACACTGGCATTTCTATTTTTTACAAATTTCCACCTTATACAAAGCCTCTTACTCCGAATGATCACTGGAGTGACATTGTCCATACACAGGTAAACCCATGCCCACTGCAGCAGCTTTGCCATCTCGCTAGTGCCACACATGTTTGGCCGCTCTGTGGCCTTTGGCTGATACCGCAGTACAGGAAGTGCATCTGTCAAAGTAGCTCAAGTGTGTGCCAACAGACCAACACCTTATGATATCTGGTTGGGATGTAACCACCAACTTTGGCACTTTATTAGTGATCACGTGCCACCTGATAGGTGTTCCTAATCCAGGTATTGTTTGTTGTATAATCAGCGTTGCATTAGGGCAGGTGTGGTTACGAATGGGCATAGCTAACTGTGGATGTGGCAGGGATTGGGCATCGATAAGAGTGGCCATGAATAGGTTTAGGCGCGGCTCAGAGTCACTAAGACTGGGTTTGTCTGAGACTGGGTGTAGTTAAAGATGGGCATGTCTATGATTGGACACAACTGGCTACAAGTAGGCATGCATAAATGTGGGTGTGACTTCTAGTGGGCATGGCTAAAAGGCAGGTGTGGCTAAAAATGGACATGCCTAAAAATTGGTTTGGCTACAATGGGGCATGGTAAAAATTGGGGGTGGTTACAAGTGGGTGTGGCTACAACTAGTCATGGCTAAAAATGGGTGTGGCTAATAACGAGTGAGGGTAAGAGAGTATTGTGGTGGCTTTCGATCTAGCTTTGTTACATTAATGAATGAAAGGGTTAATATTTCTCCAGCTAAATGCACAATGCTAAACATTTAGCCACAGATTCACTTCCTGTAGCATCGCAAATAACCAGATGCATCTTCATTTGTCTCACAATAATGTCTACAAACTGCGTCTGAGATAAGATGCTAATATTGTGTATTCATTAGACAGTAAACTCTACTTCCTGAACGTTGTTGTGCTAATGATATCAGGAAGCGTAGTTAGCCGTGCTAAGAGAAACCATTACCGATGTCCTTATGCTAATCTCTCCATATGGTTCTTCACACAGCCTTCATTATTCAGACTGATTTACACGAATAAACACTGTGTGTTCCAGACGCTGCATCTGTACCAGCACACTGTTGATGCTATTTCCTGCTGTGGCGTAATAAGCCTGATCAAATGTTGCTAGTTCATTACTGTTAGCATGAGCGCTGTTGTGAAAGAATACTGAGCTAACAGGGACAAGAGTTGCTCCGACGTCTTTGTACGACTCCCCGGAGGGCGTACTATGTTTTTCCTGTGCCGAGTTTGCATGTTCTTCTTGTGTTTGTGAGGGCTTCCTCAAGGAGCTACGGTTTCCACCCACACTCCATGGACTTGCGCTAGGACAATCGGCGTCTCTGAATTGCCCGTATAACTCATTTGTTATTTGTTTTCTCCTGCTTTGTTGTCTCCTTCTGGCGGTGTTTATTTCTGTCGAGCTCCACATCTGAGTCTGATCAGGACTGACCGAGTCAGGTGTTTGATCAAAAACTGAATGCAGTGATCTGCAAAATGCTTTTGAGCCGATTTGGCAGCAATGCATCTTAAAAAGTCCGTAGACTTCTTGGAGGTAAGGAGACTGACCTTTCGTGAGAGGAATGCTGTCCCATACTTGTCTGCTGTCGGATTTCTCAAAAGTCATGGCAGGTCAGTTCAGCACCAAGGACCATATTTTGCTGTGCCGTCATGCTGTTGCAGGCTTGTGCTTAAGGAACTGTCCTTGCTACGATAAGGTCCCTGGTTTGTTTCTGATGGACACGGATGGTATAAATTCCATTGTGCTGCAAGCCTAGTTGCAAATAGATCACTATGTGGTTCAGCATGGACTTGCTGAAATATACACAGCCTTCCCCGAAATATGTCTGAATAAAACCTCTGTATAATGCTCTGAATTGATGGCGCCTTTCCAGATGTGCAAACTGTACACACTATCGCACTAATACAACCCCAGACCATCAGCGATGACGGAATGTGGTTGTGGATAGTGCTTACAAAGTGAAAATGGACAATCTGTCTGTGACCATGGACGAATTTTTCATTCTGCTTTGGTTTGTTTTAAATGAACATTGGCTCCGTTTCTGGATTGTGTTGAAATACGGCTCCTTCTTTGCGTGCTACAGCAATACGTTGCGTTGTGGTTGAAATATAATGTGTGTTTACAGACAGTGATTTCTGCCAGTGATTATTATTTATGAGTGTATTATAGTGTACTCTGAAATTCCTCCCTTTCTTTTCTTTTGTTTTTTTCCCCCCTCTTGTTCTTCTTATTGTCTTGAGTTTGCCGTTGTTTATAGAAAGTTACCAGAGGCAGCAGCATTGCTACAAATCAACTTTTAATTTCACACTCCCGGTTTAGAGCACTACACTACACGTTGCCTCCGGTGTGCACATTCACACGAATATCACTCCATGCGCATGTATTTAGAGCTAACTGGAGTCAAAATCAATGGGGTGGTGCATTTATTCAGGCATTTCTAATGAAGCCGCTCCCAACTCGTGTTGTGCAAATCGATGCGCCGAATTCCAAAGTGACAATCCACTGAGGAACTGCTGAAGAACAATAAAGGTTCAAAAAAGGAATACAAAATATAGCAGATGTGCCAATACAGCAGACGTGCCAATACAGCAGAGGTGCCAATTAGGTAACAAACTACCACAAACACACCTCAAACTGATTGGGACAGGACCATGTTTAGCATTGTGTAGCATCCCCTCTACTTCCATCATTCATTCCTGTTCTTTTAATCCTAGTTTTAGGATCATGGGGAAGCCGGGTCCCACCCGGCAGCTCTGGGTGCGACGGCAGGAACAACCCTTGACAAAGCGCCAGTCCATCATAGTGTGCACACACACAATATCACACACATTCACACACTAATGGACAATTTAGAGACACTGATAAACCTATCAGGCATGTCTCGGACATGAGTTCCCTGGATAAAACCTGCGCGAACACAGAGAGAACATGCAAACTCCACACAGACATTTCCCGAGTCTCCCCACCCGGGGCTTGAACCTGGGATCTTGTTGCTGTGAGTCCACAGCACTATCCACTGTGCCACCGTGCTGCCCTTTCTTCAATCAGCAGTCTGTAAATGTCTGGGAAGTGAGGAGACTGATCACTGGAGCTTTGGGAGATATAATGTCTCGTTCTTGTCTGATGTGGTATTCTAACTTCTAACTCAACAACCCTGCTTTGTCTAATGTGGACATTAGGCAGGTCAGTTAAGTACCTGGACACTTTGTCTGTGATGTAATATTATTGTGATGGATGGAGTGTGTGATTTAGCATTGTCTTGCTAATATGGACAAGGACTAACCTAAAGCATGATGTTATAAAACTTCTAGATACAGATCGTTATTCTTTCTTTTCCTTATTTGTGCATTTCTTGTTTTTTTTCCCGTCCTCGTTCTCGTCGTTGTCTCCTCCTTGCTGTGTTTGTTTCTGTGGAGCTCCAGGTCTGAGTCTGATCGTGATGTTCCATGTGCTCTTCATATCCGCAGGTCACAGACTGACTCCGGTGTGTGATCACTTTGCAGTGTGTGGCTCATTAGTTGATGATTCGGTTATTTTATTGTTCGTGCTCTTTGATGTTGTGAAAGGTTTTAGGCAACATGTGTTTGTTCACTGGCTCGGTGTAGAAACTTCGTATTTTTATTATTATTATTATTACTATTATTATTATTATTACTATTATTTATATTATTATTATTATTATTATTATTATTACTATTATTATTATTACTATTATTATTATTATTACTATTATTTATATTATTATTATTATTATTATTATTATTATTATTATTATTATTTATATTATTATTATTATTATTTTTATTATTATTATTTTACTATTATTATTATTATTTAGTTATGAGCTGAGGGTGTGGGATGTGTACATGTTAACCTGTGTTCCACCATGTTTGTATATCAGCGCTCTTCTGGAGACGGAACACGCCACCTGTTTCCCTTTCCCTTTGGTACTGGTACTTCACAGAAGAACTGAATCAAATAAAGGAGACTCACTGTTTAGATTTGATCATTTACAAACCTCTGACCCTCTTACGCAGCAATAATGGGTGTCAGCCGTGGCTGAATGTATAGGGTAGAGGGCTGGGGACCAAAAGATTGCTGGTTCTAACTCCACTCTAGGGAAGTAATGGCTGAAGTGCCAGTGTTCTGAGTAACCCCCGGATGGATTAGATGCAGAGAAAGAATTTCTCTACGGGGATCAATAAAGTATCAGTTATTGGTATTTTTATTACTTATTATTATTTTTAATTATTATTATTATTTCATAACTGCGAATAAACCTCTCCGGTAATTGTTGACTATATTGTTTCTCCGGTTTCCTCCCGCATTCCGAAACTACATGATTGATGGGTTAATTGCTGCCTCTAAATCAGGCGTTAGTGTGTGAAAGTGTTGGTGGTTATGTGTGTGCCCTATGATGGATTGGCGCCCTGTCTAGGGTTGTTCCTGCCCTCATGCCTAGAGTTTCCGGATAAAGCGGGTATAGAAAATGAATGAATGAATGAATAATGACTCGTCCTCTGAAGTCAATTTATACAAGATACAAACGGGACAGTTTGGCAGTGCTAGGGTTTGAACTCATGACCTTCTTGTCAGTACTCCACCATCAATAGTCATTTGGTCACATTGACTGGTATTTAGGCACAGCAGAACATTCAGTTTTAAGAGCATCTGAGCACTTGGGCAAGGTTATATCAGTACATTGCTAATGCTAGTTACATCAGTGAATCAACTCTGAATCGACTCTCTGCAAGAAATGAATCACCAAATAAAATTAATCCTAATCGCAAAAAAAAAAAAACAATAAAAGAATCAATTCTTTGTATTTGGTTCTTTCAGGTGTTCGCGCCAGGTGTATGAGCGGGCACGCCTGGCATCTCAATTACCCTAAACTTGGATATGGATTATACAAAGTGGGGTGCAGGTAATTAGCCCGCCTCCCACAATGGAGGTGTGCAAATTTTCCAAAGCCCACCCTGTTTGCATAGATGCAGGGCAGTGGTGGCACGGTGTTGCATTGAGCAGTGATATCGCCTCTGAGAAAGAAGGTCCCATGTTTTATTCGTTCTGTTTGGAGCTAGCATGTTATCCTCCTCCTCTCTCTATACAGGTATACCTCCTCCTCTCTATACATGCATGCGTAACGAATGTACCCTATATATATGTGTGTGTGTGTGTGTGTGTGTGTAACATGACAAACAAAACAAGCATATCAGACGGTGTCATGTCGCGGGACGTATTGGATTTGTACCGCAGCAGGTTGTTTATTACAGGTGAATCCGTCATCAGTGTGTGTCGTCTCTCCTGACTGACCCGCAGCTCCAAACCAATTTAAAGCCCATTTACACAACGCTGTAGAACATATTACAGAATAATTGTGGCTTTGTTATTATTATTCCACAAGCAGGATATTATTAAACGAGATAACCGAGAGACGGAGAGAGACGGAGACAGAGAGACAGAGGGAGAGACAGAGGGAGAGAGAGAGTGATGTTTATATCACGTTTGTAATTCAGTCCTTCGTCCTGTACTGCAAATTAAGTTATAATTCATTGTGACTTGTTGTGTAGTAAACATGTCTGTACCATTCAGTCTTTGCTTCCCGTCCTGCAGATGTGCTCGTCGTACCGTATAAATGTGAGTGCATGCAAGTTAGAGATAAGAACGCAGTTATTGACTAGCGGGCGAATCCAAAGCTCGAGTCAAGATAGCAAAATGCGGGATGGTCTGAAAACGGCTGAGATACCAATGAGGCGTACTGTAAATGTAGGCGTATACCTGCTTCACTCAATGCCACCACTGTCTTACTTTCAACAATCCCGAGCGTCCACGCGACACGAGTACGCCCAGTCAGGTCACCCGTATACACACCAGTTCACAGCTGGTATGATTTGCTAATCACTTGCACCTGTACCTAGTTTTTCGTTTTTACCCCATTCTCATATTTAAGTACTGTCCTCACCCTCGTCCCGCACCCTCACACCAAGTCCAGTCCACTTTCTAGATTCCAGTTCACAGCTGGTATGATTTGCTAATCACTTGCACCTGTACCTAGTTTTTGTTTTTACCCCATTCTCATATTTAAGCACTGTCCTCACCCTCGTCCCGCACCCTCACACCAAGT
>JAOUQV010342354.1:17626-32804 GCA_028565295.1 Aspidoras spilotus
CAGTCCACTTTCTAGATTCCAGTTCACAGCTGGTATGATTTGCTAATCACTTGCACCTGTACCTAGTTTTTGTTTTTTACCCTCTTCTCATATTTAAGCACTGTCCTCACCCTTGTCCCACACCCTCACGCCAAGTCTGGTCGACCTTACAGATTTCAATTCACAGTTGATACCCGTTGCTAATCACTTGCACCTGTACCTAGTTTTCTTTCCCTCCCTCCTCTTATATTTAAGAACTGTCCTCACCTTGGTTTAATTGCAAAGTATGACTCGAAGTAGCACATTGTTAGTGAATGCCAAGGAGACAAGGGCGCTATGTAGTGACCATTTGATAAGCATTGACCACTAGGTTTGACCCAGTATTTTGACCCTGTATCTTCTTTGGTAAATTGTGATACTTTGCAATGGCGAATCCAATTTGCCTAAACAAGCCGGGGGGCGGTGGCGGGGATAAGAAAGCAGATACAGGTGCAAGTGATTAAAAAGACCCATCAATAATCTGGTGGCCGTGTCTATAGAGGTGACATGACCGGGCAAGCTTAGGGTTGCCAGGTGTCCCGGTTTTTAATATTGTGTCCAGGAAAATGTACCATACCCAAAGTGGCCCGGTTTTTAGTAAAACCTTAGCCCCATCCCTCATGCCTTTTCTCCCGCTCTCTCACATGAAGCGAACACCGTTAACAGAAACCCCCCTGGTTCCCGGTTCTTGTATAAGAAACGAACACCGCCCCCCCACCACCACAGTCTCGCACCCCTGATGGGGGGTCTTGGTTTTTTGTTACTAGGACCTGGCAACCCTAGGCTTGGTGCAGTCAGAGTCTGAGGTGGCTGTGAGTGTGTAAAGAAGTCTAAAGAACTAGCCTTTGTTAGCAGATCATCACCGCAAAACAAAAGAGCTTTTATTCTGTAAAACAAAAAGAAACTTGAATGTGTCCAGGGGAGAACCCGCGAGGTTCAGCAGTGTCCTGTTACTTGCACAAACCAAGCTTTTGGTGTTTTTTTTTTTTTTCCTGGCTAAATTCATTAGCAAGCTCGGCTAATCACACCTGCTTCTGCGTGTGGAGTAAAACTGATTTTGATTTAATTCAGGATTACGCTACAGAGTAATTACTGCAGACTTTGACTAAGCCTGATTTCTGTGATTTATTTCCTCACCTAGCGCCTCACGACTTGATTAGCCATCACAGAGTTCCCACTGACAGGAAATGTCTTTAATGACAGACGGAGGGCGACCGCAGAAGTCACGAGTACGTTAACGCAGAATAACAGCTTTCATTGGGTTGAGCCTTAAGCAATCCTGATAAGTGCGCTACTTATTTATATGCTAATTCCCAAAGGCAATGCATCAGCCATTAGCGGCTCGGCGGTTGAAGTAACGACAGGAATCTTAATTGCATCGACTTTATGCTGTTAATTTGTTACTTTGTGCGCAAGAATGACAGAAATGTATGTTGTTTCACTCCTGATGGCAAATTTCAAACAGTCTTTGTAAACGTTTCAAACGAACTAATAATGGAACCTTCGATTTAAAACGAAACGAATTAAGGGTTCAAGGTCAGAGTTGAAACTATCCTCAGTGGATTGGACACTAGCAGCGTTTAGCATAGCGACTTCCCGCCGTGAGTTGGGGTTGATTGGGGACAAATTCAGACATACGGAAGGATAGAGGGGACGGAATTCCACCACAGTTCTAGCTCCTGCAACCCTTTTGCTAGGTAAGCATGGATATATTGAGGTACCGTATCACTAATAAGTTCCTAAAGTTGTTTACTCCAGCCGGTAATCACTCTACACAGCTCTGTACAGGGCTGCTCCCATGGTATGGTGCTCCAGGGGCAGAAGCCGTGCTTAAAGACCCAACAGGTGCCGCTTGGCATTGCTGGGGCTTACCATTGAGCCGACACATTCTGGTGAGAACTATAGTCACAAATCATCTGAGCATAAAACTGAAATATTATATTAAAACATATGTTGGCTTGAGTATTTAGGGGGCAGCCGTGGCCTAATGGATAGGGTAGAGGGCTGGGGACCAAGAGATCGCCTGTTTGATTCCCACTCTAGGCAAGTCTTGGCTTTCCTCCCACATTCCAAAGACAAGCTTTAGGTTAATTATAGTCTCTAAAGAGCCGCTTAATGTAAGTCAATGTGTGCCATACGATGGAGTGGCGCCCTGTCTGGGTTTGTTCCTGCCTCTGGGGCCAGAGTTGCCGGGTGGGCGGCGGCTGGACCCTGTGTGGATTAAGCGGAGGATAATGAGAAAAGGTGATAAATCAGAGGGATTTGTAGATATTTATTCCTGTGGTTGAATAATATTTGATTTGACTGTATTTTTGATTTCCCCGACTACTAAGAATGTTTTTTTTTTTTTTTTTTTGTCCCCGGTTTGATATTTTGCTAAAGTCTCCTCTCGTTGCAGCATAAATGGAAATGTCAATGAGAAAATTATGCATGCAGAGTTCTAATAAGTGTGTGCTGAAATTTTACAGCTAAAGGTCACACGGTAATTAGTGAATGTGCACCATTTATAGTTCTATTATCCTTTTTTAATAATATTATGTGCAAAGCAGTCTTTAAGCTTTTAACATCTGAGGCTTTGTCTCTCCCCAACTGCATCAGTGCACAGTTCTTCATTTCAACCCTTTTACCCTTGGAGTACTCGTGGTGTAGGTGCTGTTTAATTACCCTTTAGGATCTGCTTTACAATTCACTGACATTCCCTCACCTCGCAAAACAAATCGAAAGCATATAGACAGAATCCTGACCTAAAAGTCAAGAGGTCTCAAGGAGCAGGTTTGAGAACAGGTGTGTTCTCAGAATGCAAATTAGACCCGAGTGTCTTCAGTGACAGGGCCGGAGAGAACCGACCCTGGCCAGGCTATAGAGAAGGAACTATGAGCAGCATACAGTGAAACTGGATCAGGAAGCCCTGGGTAACACAGGATTGCTCCACTTCATGATTAAGTACAGCAGGCAAACCCCAGGGACTCCACAAGGTGGCGAAAATCCTCCAAGCTCAGCTAGTTCCTCTTGCTAATTCCACATTCTGATCAATTTCAACGTGGACACGTGGCGTTGTCTTACAAGCTTTGGCTAGATGTTTGTTGACAATTCCTCCATCATCTGAACCACTGGTACCAAACGTCCGGGCTCCAACTATCTGTGTGTGGTCAAAGTCACTGGACTCGATTGACCTAAGCATATTCAGTTATACCCAGTTATAATCTTGCGAGAGCCAGATATCAGAGCCAGGCATTGCAGTTGCTCTCTAAACTGAGATACCTCGGGGACAACACAGCTTTAATCCTCGTTGGGTAGAAGTTCCACTATAGACCTATGATGCTGGATGGGCATTGGCCCAGGACCTCGCTGACCAGCAACACTAGTTAATTTCGAATGAGCTTGCTCAGAGACGCTTGTAATGGTGGTATGTGAAATACCAAATTTGCCTCAACCTCCAAAATGCCATGAATCATCTCACGAGCTCCAACTGTTAAACTCATGGCAGAAATGGATCTGAAAGCATCCATAGATGTCCACACTTCATAGAGTCTCCTTTGACTTATAAGCGATGGTCTTTAGTATTTTTCTTAGATTCATCTTTACCAATTTTTCTGGCCCTACACTACATGTTACCAGGGGCAACCTGGGACATTTCTGAGTTGTGTTTGCCTGCGTTTCCTCCGAGTACTCCGGATCCCCCCCCCCACAGTCCAAAGGCATGCATGCTAGGTGATGTGGAGATGCTAAATTGTTTCGGTCCTAAGCCCAATAGGCAGAAGGTTGTGTATGATTGGCATTGTGCATGTTTATATTTTTTATGACCCTAAAACTATTTACTCAACAAATAAATGCAGTTCTTTAAAGTCATTATAGATTCCGTACCAGTATTCCGTACCAGTATTCCGTATCGCCCAATACCAGATCGCCAGGTATCGGTATCGTATTGGAAGGGAAAAGTATCGGAGCATCCCTACTTTCTACCAAAGCGTTGGTAAAGGATCAGTAGGAGGGGTCACGATAAATAGTGAAAGCTACATCAAGCTACATACGTTCCCCTATAGAACAGGACACGTATTCAACAGCAATGGAGATTATAATCAATGCCAAAACAAAGTAAAAGTAACTAGGGTATTGGATCTAGACTCTAGCGTGGGTACACAGGAGTGTTCATACAAGAGTGTCCGTAGCGCTCTCTCTGGGGAACATCAGTGTTTCATCATGGCAGTGGTTGGAATGAACATGATCCAGTGTGTCACTGTTTCTATTTTTGGGTTGACCTCAATAATGCCACTTCTCACATCACTATAGCCTCGTCTGGCTGCTTGATATTAGATCCGTCTAGGTGCCAGCTCTACTGCTCAACCGTGTGTGGAAAGATTTTACTCCAGCAATTTCTTTAAGGGCATGATATATCTCTCTTGTAGAGCGCTTGCGTGGGTTATAACTATACTGTGTCTGTGGTGCATGATATATAGAATGGCAATATACAGGTGCAATATACAATATACAGGTATGATCAAAAAGTAAATTAATTTCATTAATTTAATACAAACAGTGAAACACAGACATTATATAGATTCATTACACACACTGATCTATTTCTAGTGTTTATTTCTGTTCATGTTGATGATTATTGATTATTGATTACAGACAATGAAAACCCAACATTCATTATCTCAGAAAATTTGAATATTAAACACAAAACACCTGCAAATTCTTCATAAGTGTTTAAAATTGTCTCTTAGTCTGGTTCAGTAGGTTACACAATCATGGGGAAGACACTGGCAGTCACTGACACAATCTACAAGGAGCTTATGCCACAAACGTCATTGGTAAAGAAGCTGCTGTTTACAGTGTGTTGTAAACAATAGTGTTAATGGAAACTTGAGTGGAAGGAAAAAAGTGTGGTGCACAAGAAACCGGGAGAACCCCAGACTTGAAATGATCATCAAGAAAAGGCCATTCAAAAATGTAGGGGAGATTCACAAGGAGTGGACTACTGCTGGGGTCAGTGCTTCAGGAGCCACCACACACAGACGTATCCAGGACATGAACAACTGTCGCATTCCTTGTATCAAGCCACTCATAGTGTGAAGTTTCCACAATCAGTGATGGTTTGGGGAGTCGTCTCATCTACTGGTGACCAAAATCAGTGCAGACGTCTACTAGGACATTTTAGATCACTTCACGCCGCACTGACGCAGTAATTTGTGTAAAAGGAACCCGACCAAGTATTGAGTGCTATTGAGAATATTGAGAGATAATGAATGTTGGGTCATTGTGTGTAATCAATAATCAATAATCATCAACATGAACAGAAATAAACACTAGAAATAGATCAGTGTGTGTGTGTGTGTGTGTAATGAATCTATAAAATGTTTGTGTTTCACTGTTTGTGTTGAATTACTGAAATAATTCACTTTTTTAATCGTATTATATTCTCATTTATTAACATACAGCTGTATGAGATTTGATTGTGACATACTCTAACTAGCAGTTTGGGGCCCGGGTAAAGCTAGGTGTGCCTAATCCAGTGGTCATAAGCATAGACTTATGTATGAGCCGTTATTGTAGAGGCAATAACGTATAAGAAAGCGCACTACCCTCAGACCTTCTGTTTAATCTGCTTAGGTAATGTCTGGACTAATGATGCCGTTCTCTTCAGTCAGTCCTCCCCATCCAGACGATTGAATTATCCTACAGTTCCCATTAACATAATGTTCATTTGTTAAGGAGATTGGCTCTGGGGCGACGGAATTGTGTTATAGATGTCCGCCATTAGATTCTCGCCGGAGAACTCACCGTCCCCAGAAAGCCTCCAGCGCGGTTAAGTAGCTCCGCCATAGTGCAATCCATCACGATCAGGCTACAGCTAACAGAAACGGGGTTAGACACGAAGTGAAGTTACTTGCTTCATTAGAGCACGGGAAGGAGGACGTGATTTCTGCATTCATGAGTCGGGACAGAAAGATTTCGGATTCTCAAACATCACTGTTCCAGTGAAATAAAAGAAAGAATGCAGCATATGACACAACAGAGCACCTTACAGGACTTTACATTTGGGGGGTCAGCCGTGCCTAAATGTATAGGGTAGAGAGCTTGGGACCAAAAGATGGCTGGTTTGATCCCCACTCTAGAAATGTCATGGCTGAAATGGTGTTGAGCAAGGTACCCAAGCCCCAACTGCTTCCTGTGCCTCAACAGTAGGCAGCATGCTGCTCCTGGTGCCCCAAGTGAACCCCCTCATGGGTTAAATACCGAGAAAGAAATTCCCTACGGAGATCAATAAAGTATCAGTTATTGTTATTATTACGGACATTTGGGTGATCATTTGGTGATAAAGATATGTATAAGACCACTCTTTGGAGTCACCATTGCTCCTTGGTCCGGTACAGATAGACACGCCCACACATGATGTCACAGTTCTCGCTGAAAAACCTGCTATTATTTGATTACTTTTTGATTGTGATTATCTTTACTTATCCACTTCTATCTCTGCATTTAACCCATCCAGGGGTGAACACCCGAGGCAGAGTGCCGCTCCCATTGAGGCACACGGGGAGCAGTAGGGGGTTGGGTGTCTTTCTCAACGACACCTCAGCCAAGACTTGCCTAGAGTGGGGATCGAACTGGTGACCATTTGGTCCCCAGCCCTCTACCCTATCGATTTAGCCACCGCTGACCTGAACAGTTGAGGGCCCTCTCGGACACTAAGCGATGATCGAACCGGCAATCTTTTGGGCCCCGGCCCATGCTCTCTATACTCTCCATGGCCCCTATTCTTGCTATTCTTTAGATCACTTTTTGGAGCCATTGTTTGTTGCTGGACATTCTCAGACCGCTTCAAAATTATGTTTGTGTACTGAAACAGTGCATGGGTCAACTTTGGTGTTAAAGAGCTAAAATTAATACAGATAACACACACACACACACACACACACACATGGAGAAAAGGATTAAAATCATGTCTGATAGACTGAACAAGGAACCTTTAAGTGAGTATTAAATATTAATATTCGGGGCCTCTTTCGAGTGAATCTCCCCTGTATCAATGTGCTGGTTGTAATGTATAATCTAACACCCCGTTTAAAGCTTTATGTTTTAACCCTGGCATCGTGCCCACTGTTCCGTGCTCAAGCTCATCCGAGCATGAGAACAAAACCCCTTTTTTCCTCCAGTTTCTACATTTGTTTTCCTCATTGTGCTGGTGTGTGTGTGTCTGTGTGTGTGTGTGTGTGTGTGTGTGCCCTCGTGCCCTTTGCGTCGCCACTGTGTGTGTGTTTGACAGGCAGGATGATGTCCTTGCAAAGCTGTACGAGTGTCTGGTTTCTGACCTCCTTCTGATTGAAGTGTTCTGTGAGACAGAGACTCGGCTGTGTGTGAATCTCTGTTGACGGACGGTCTGATTTCTCAAACGTCCCAGAAAGAGAGAGAGAAAGAGAAAGAGAAAGATAAGAAGAACAAGAATGTCTGATAACAAACAGAATGAACCGGACATGTTTGGCATATGTCTTTGATCATGGTGAGTCCACAGACTCCACAAGGTGGCAAAAATCCTCCATATTCAAGTCGACCCATGCCCGTTCCAGTAGCTCCGCCCATTCAATTCAGTTTTAGTTGTATAAAATGTCTCTGTACAACGGTGCATCGTCACTGAGCAGCTATAAAGAAATGAATACAGTGTCCCGGAGCTACTTTGCGGTTCGATTGTTGCGAAATCACTGTTTCGCCGGATTAAAAAAAATATGAATGAATTAAAATATTCATTAAAATATTAATTAAAATATTAAAATATTAAATAACATTAAATCGTAATAAAATACATTTTACACTAATATTGTATTTATTCAGTGGACGAATACGCACCAAAACCAAAATGTCCCTGCAACCGCTTGAGATACTTCCCAATGTGAGACTGTACACAGCACACGATTGGTTGATTGCTGGAAAGCGACCAACCAGAGCTCAGTATCACAGTCACTGATTGGCTCAGTACCCGTCGCAGGCTGTTTTCTTTCACCGTCTCTTCCCTTTCACTTCACATCCGGCATCTGATTGTCGCGCGTGCAAAGGAAGAGTTTATAAATTATCCCCCCCCCCCCTTCCCATCTTTTGGCTTTTTCCCCTATCACCAGGGGCCACCACAGCGAGTCCCTCGCCGGATGCTCTTCCTGACGCAACCCTCACCCGTTCGGGCTTAGGACCGGACAATTGAGCTTTTCCAATTCGCCTAGAATGACAATTTAGCATTTCCAATGTACCTAACATGCACGTCTTTGGCCTATGGGAGGAAACCGGAGCGCCTGGAGAAAACCCATGCTAACACAAGGAGAACACGCAAACTACACACAGAAATTCCTAGGTCGCCCCACATGGGGATCGAACCCGGGAGCTCTTGCTGTGAGGCCACACTACTATCCACTGCGCCACCGTGCGTCCCTTATAAAACATTATATATAGTGTATAAATATTTAAAATACATATGGTGCCCCTACTTCTGATTTTCACCTATAGCGGAAGGTCCTGGAACGTAACACATGCAATGAGGGACGGAACACTGTACAGGATATAATTATAAGAATAAAATAGGTTACTTTTTACCCCCCCTTCTTTTTTCGCCTTCTTCACCCTCTTTACCTGTACAGCGCTCACCTGTACAGATCGACAGCACGTCCCAGGCGACTGGATATTTGCAGATGGTCCGTCCACTATTGGTTCTTCTGTGATACTGTGGTACTGGAGTGTGTCTCTGGCTGAAACACTGAAACCTCACCTCTGCTCCTGCTCCGACTGTCTGTCAGGGGTCAAAGTCGCACAAATCGCTCTGATTACCCCACAGCTAGTAAATGTTGCCTTATGCTACACAATGGACGTATCGAAACCTTATGAGTTTATGACGTAATCACCCTTTTCACTATTGGTGATCATTAACCAATAGGTTTAAAAATGAGAATTGATGCCTTTTGTAAACATCCGCCATATTCCGGTCATGTCCTTGAGTCGAAATCTGAAACGAGCCCCGTCTGTGAACACAGTCCGTCTTTCAGAAAGCCTTTAGTCGTGACCTTTACTTACACAAGTGTCTCTGGATTCTGAGGCGCACAAAAGAACAACGTGAAATCCTCTCAAACCTTTCAAACCCTCGCTGGACCTCGCTGGACCTCACTGGACCTCGCTGGAGTGTACGCATTGTTTTGTGGTCATAAAGGTCGCACAATAACTTTAGTCATGTGATGAGTCTTTGACATGACAGCGTTGTAGGACGTGCAGTGGCAGGACGTAGGGAAGTAGTCAGAATGCATGGAAGTAGCGTATAGCGTACAGACTGAGAGGGCATTGGAGATAGCTGACTCATCCGTGCAGCCAAACATCGCAATGATGGAGTATGGAATGACTTAATAATTGAAATTACAAAATAGAAAATTACAATACTCTAAATTCTTCACAGCCGGTTGTCCTGATGTTTATCCTGATGTTTATCCGTATGAATTCTATATCAAATCTGAATTCCGAGATGGGAATGTCGGCAGTTTTCGGTGATTTTGGAGAAAGTTGTTAATTGAAGATAAAATTATTGATGAAACACTTAAAAGCTTTAGAAGAGAAAGTAAAAAGTAAAAAGATTAGCAGCAAGCTAACAAACAAACATCCAGCGCCTCACCTGTGAGATGGACGTGTGTAGCCGGAAGTCCACGGTTCCATTGTAAAAGAAAGCTAAATGAATTGAATTAAATTGAACCAAACCAAACTGAATTGAATTAATTTGAGTTGAATCGAATTAAATTAATTTGAATTGAACCAAACCAAATTGAATTAATTAGAATTAAATGGATTCGAATTGAATTGAATTGAATTGAATTGAACTGAACCGAATTGAATTGATTTGAATTGAATCGAATTAAATGTATTCGAACTGAATTGAATTGAACCAAACCGAATTGAATTGATTGGAATTGAATCGAATTAAGTGGATTTGAATTGAATTGAATTGAACCAAATTGAATTGAACTGAACTGAACTAAACTGAATTGAATTGATTTGAATTGAATCAAATTAAATGGATTTGAATTGAATGAAATTGAATTGAATTGAATTGAATTGAATTGAATTGAATTGAATCGAACCGAACCAAACCGAATTGAATTGAACTGAACCGAGGCGAGGCGAGGCGAAGCTTGTTGGGTTTTCCATGTGCATCCATAGGTTCATTAAGATTCATTCGTTCATTTACTATACTCGCTTAATCCTAGTTTAAATGTCAGGGGGAAGCCGATGCCAATCCAGAAACTCTGGGCGCATGGACAGGAACAACCCCAGACAGGGAGCCAATATCACAGGGGGCAGGAACAGCCCCGGACAGGGTGCCAATATCACAGGGTGCAGACACACACACACACACAATCACACACACGTTCAAAAACTAACGGGCAATTTAGAGACGCCATGTCTTTGGAATGCGGGAAGAATCCAGAGTGCCCGGAGTAAATGTTCCCGCATTAACTCGGGAACATGGGAACATGCAAACTACAAAAAATATTTTCCGCTGCAGCTTTTTTAAGGCTCTCTGCAACTCTGGGTGCAAGGGCAGGAACAACCCTAGATAGGGCGCCAGTCCATCATAGGGCGCACCCACACACAATCGCACAGACATTCACACACATTACACGCAATTTAGATCCAAAGACTATGCATATCCTTGAATTGCAGAAAGAAACCGGAGTAAACCCGCGCGTACACGGGGTGAACAATCAAACTACACAAAGATATTTCACCACTCACCCCACCCGGGGATCGAATCCAGGATCTTCTTGCTGCGAGGCGACAACACAGTCCACCGCACCACCATGCCACCTGCAATCATGAACAACATTCCAGCCCCTCTCTTGGCATTAACCCGTTTTTTTTTTACCAGCTTGTGTGTTATTTATAACTATATTTTCTGTGCTGTCGTCTTGGGAGAGCGACCGAAAACAGGAGTGTTTGCTTCAGCACAGGTGTGAGGAGCGAGGTGTTAAAGAACAGGTGCTGCTGAAAAAGAGTGGTACTCGTTCTCATGCTGTTCTGTGCAACATACAATTACTGCACATCACTTCCCACAAGCCATTTACCCTCTGTATGATGTCTTTCTGTCCTCCGAAATCTGATGTAATCTGATCAGACTAATCCCGGAGGCTGGAGTGAAATATCCAGGAATTACTCAGTAAATATAATTCTGTTCCGTCAGCGCTCCGGAATATAAACTCACCAGCCACTTTATTAGGTACACCTTCAGTTCACTGTACACAACCGAGCTACGCTTCAGATCACTGTGCACAACCGAGCTACGTTTCAGTTCACTGTACACAACCGAGCTACGCTTCAGCTCACTGTGCACAACCGAGCTATGCTTCAGCTCGCTGTGCACAACCGAGCTAAGCGTCTGCTCACTGTGCACAACCGAGCTACGCTTCAGCTCGCTGTGCACAACCGCCAGAGAGCTACGCGTCAGCTCACTGTGCACAACCGAGCTACGCTTCAGCTCACTGTGCACAACCAAGCTACGCTTCAGCTCACTGTGCACAACCGAGCTACGCTTCAGCTCACTGTGCACAACCAAGCTACGTTTCAGTTCGCTGTGCACAACCGAGCTACGCGTCAGCTCGCTGTGCACAGCCGCCAGAGAGCTACGCTTCAGTTCACTGTGCACATCCGAGCTATGCGTCAGCTCACTGAGCACAACCGAGCTACGCTTCAGCTCACTGTGCACAACCGAGCTACGCTTCAGCTCACTGTGCACAACCGAGCTACGCTTTAGCTCGCTGTGCACAACCGCCAGAGAGCTACGCTTCAGCTCACTGAGCACAACTGAGCTACGCTTCAGCTCACTGTGCACAACCGAGCTATGTTTCAGTTCACTGTGCACAACCGAGCTACGTTTCAGTTCACTGTGCACAACCGCCAGAGAGCTACGCTTCAGCTCGCTGTGCACAACCACCAGAGAGCTACGCTTCAGCTCACTGTGCACTATTGCACCTGTTAATTAATGTGAGCGCACTCTGAGACCTAGTAGTTATTATCAGACAACATTAGACATTGTCCTTTCTCTCTGCATTGCCTATCTATCTATCTATCTATTGCTCTGTCTGTCTGTCCGTATATATTTTGTGAAAAGGTGGGAGTGGAAATGGGAACTGTGTAGAGATGATGTATAAAACCTAAACCCGTATGTGAGCTCTCTCTCTCTCTCCACCATGAAGCAAACGTGGGTGGTTTCTTTCACAGGATGTGGCTTTGGGGGAAAACAAGGACAAAAGATTCTCTCTGAGTAGCACCGTGATCGTCGGGTGCAGGTGAAGTTTGGCAGGGGGCAGGAATAAACAGAATGCTTGAAATGTTTCATACCGAAATGTCAAGAGAGGCACAGCGAGTTGCTTAAAGAGGAAGAAACTTTGGGGAAGCCAAACTTTTATCTAGAGCTTTGTTCCTGGGCACAACATATGAATCGTGGTAAATCATTAGGAACATGTGGACTATAGCATGTGATAAGGAATCATTGCTTTACGGTAATGTACAGTAATCATCTGCAATAATCTTCCGCAGTGTCTGAATCTCACACAGTTCTTCTCCAGATCTTGCTTCTTTTTGCGGCCAATCCCAGCATGCATTTCTTCTATGAAGTGGTCTGTTATGTGATATGTATGCAATCATTTCTAAGTAGAAGTCATTTGTAGAAATCACAGTGTCGCCTTAAAGCAATTAGGATCTGGTTTAATTCCCGGGATGGGGTGAGCTGGGATATTTCTGTGCGGAGTTTACATGTTCTCCCCGTGTTTGCATGGGTTTCCTCCTGGTTCTTCGGTTTTCCCCCACGGTAGCTAAATTGGGCAATGTTATATCAGTGGGATAAAAACCTGCGTTGGAGAATCTGACACAGTTCTTCTGGAGACTTGTATTGTCAGACATGATTGTAGAAAATCCCAGAATACTTTGCTTTGGGGGTTTTTTTTTTTGGTGAAGACACTGGAAATTTTCTATAGCCGCTTCACTGGGAAGCCGGTGCCCATGGGCGGGAGGGCAGGAACAATCCTAGACAATCCTTCACTGGGAGGTTACTGGGAAGCTGGTGCCCATGGGCGGGAGGGCAGGAACAATCCTAGACAATCCTAGACAATCCATCATAGAGCACACAGACGCATACATTCACACATTTCTCGAGCTGATCCTTGAACCCGGGATTTACTTGCTGTGAGGCTACAGCACTATCTAGCCACTATGCCACTGTGTCGCCTGACCATCATAAGGTGCACACATACACAATCGCATACATCCACACACTCAAGGGCAATTGAGATACACCAATTAACTGACCATGCATGTCTTTGGAATGCGGGAGGAAACCGGAGTACCCCGAGGAAAAAAAAAGTTTAATAGTTATGTTGGGATGAAAGACGATACCATGAAATAAAAATCTGTATTTCCATAATTCTTAGAAGAAAGAATTCGGGAAGAAAATGGAATTGTCCAAGTCAGGAAATCGGATTTGGACGAAAACTTATAACTTGTTCCAGAGTATAAATCTAACACCATGGGTCCATTATTTGTGAGGTCACACACTGATGTTGGACGAGAAGAACCTGGCTCTCATTCTCCGCTCTAATACATCCCAAAAATGTTCTATTGAGTTAAAGTCAGGACTCTGTGCAGGACAGTCAGGTTCATCCACACCAGACTCTGTCATCCATGTCTTTATGGACCTTGCTTTGTGCACTGGTGCACAGTCATGTTGGAAGAGAAAGGGGTCAGATCCAAACTGTTCCCACAAAGTTGGGAGCATGGAATTGTCCAAAATGTCTTGGTTTGCTGGAGCATTCATACACCTGTGTCCATGGAAGTGATTGGAACTCCTGATTACGATGATTTGGATGGGTGAGCAAATACTTTTGGAAATATAGTGTATGTTTAATCAGAAGACTTCCCATCATCCCACTGTCATTTCTATCCTCAAAGAAGATTTTCCCCTTATCATTCTGTTCTCAGTACTCTATCCTAATAAACGTGTGTATATATATATATATATATCTATATACGTATTTATATATATATATATATATAACGTCTCTATATCAAGCAGATATATGATGTAAGAATGGTTTACTTAGATTGACATTAATGCCATTATGGTAATAGTCTGGCGTCTGACTCCAACTCATGGAGACTGGATAATAATGAATGCAGTAATAGCACACACACACACACACACTATTATTAGAGATAAACCCACTCTCGACGCTCATACACCTGAACTGACAGATGAGTCAGATATTTTTAGACTGAAGCACCTAAAGAAGTATTGTACACTGCAAACGTGTTATAAACAATAACTCAATAAAAATATTCAACAACCTTTAAATTAGGCTATTAATGCGCTACTAGACAGGACCCAGTATTGAACCCTGAGTCATTACTGCTCTGGACCATTGAACCAGGCATTGTTAGGGAAAATGTTTGGTTTGAGTCTGTAGTGTAATGACGTTCGGCTTTATTCAAGCAGAGAGACTTTATTTTATGTATGTATCTGTGATGATATATTAACATCCCGGGGTTAGTGAAGGTCAGGAATGCTTGCTAAAGAAAAGCTTGCCACATGCAATCCACATGTTTTTTTTAATCCGGAACATTCTCCTGGGATCACTACCTTGGTGTGGTGGAGAATTTCGAGTGTTTCTATGAGTTTGTGAGAGATACTGTCTGGAACTAAGCCCCTAGTAGGAGCACCCTTGGTAAGGTTGAAGGGGATGTTCCAGACCCAGAGCGATTACATCCCCACTTATGGGGACCAGAACTGTCGTCTGCAGCATGGTTTTTAAATCCATTATTTTCCAAGATAAGGTGTATGCTGGGTTCAGCCTGGCATATCATTTAAACTGACCAAAGATTGGGACACTCGTTCAGTATAATGATCCCTCTGAGCACTTATGGGTACTGACTCATCTGTCAGTCAAGGCATGAAGACGTATTGTGTTTTAATAATAATAATAATAATAATAATATTACTAATAATAATAATAATAATAAGAACAATAATATTACTACTACTAATAATAAGAACAATATTAATAATAATAATAATAATAATAATAATACTAATAATAATAGTAATAATAATAATAATAATAATAATAATAATAATAATAATAAT
>JAOUQV010342435.1:0-10585 GCA_028565295.1 Aspidoras spilotus
TGTTGGTGCACGTCTTGCTGGCGCATCTGTGACCAAGACAGCAAGTCTTTGTGATGTATCAAGAGACACTTTGGGGTTTTTTGGAGGAGTAAGTCAGGAAACGTTTTCCTCCACCATCATCATGTAGTGACCTGGCCACAATCCTGCAAGAAGAATGGCTTAAAATCCCTTTGACCACTGTGCAACACTTGTATGTGTCATTCCCAAGACGAACTGACCGCAAATGGAGGCTCTACACCATACTAAGTTATTGTGGTCTAAAACCAGGTGTTTTAGTTTTATTGTCCAACCCCTGTAGAAAATAACTACATTTCACTGAGGTGAAGAGATAATGAGCGACAGGACCCCTTGCTGATCGTGTTAATATATAATTGTGATGTAAAAATTGCCAGGGTTATAAAGGTTCCCAAACAAATCCCTATTAAAAGGTATATGGTCAAATGTTGGTTGTGTTTGAGGGATGACACTGGACATGTATGGTGAAAATATGAGAATTTCAACAATTTATTCATTCATTATCTTCCGCTTACTCCACACTGGGTCATGGGACAGCCGGTCAGCCAGGGCAGACAGGGCAGACAGAGCAGACAGAGCAGACAGGACACCACTCCATCAGTTTTTGAGTGCATGGGTCAGAGCCGGCTAAATTTTACCGAGATATAATCAGCCCATTTCAAAATCCAGGCAGATTTGTATTAATTAATTTAAATTCATGGGGTCGCACGGTAGTGCAGTGGGTAGTGATGTTGCCTCACAGCAAGAAGGACCTGGGTTCGACCCCATGTGGATAAAGCAAAAGAAAATGAATGAATAAATTCATCAATAACAATAAATCTGAACATCTCCAAAGAAAGATATGACAGTGGACAGCATGAATATCTATGTAGCGGTTTATGCTAACCGGTTCGGGCCACAAAAATACTTTGACACTGGGGGGGGGAAGTGTTTCTGTTTCCAACATTTACCAACATTTAAATCATTTATGTTAGTTAATTGTACGTTATTCACTTCGAGGCAGTACGGTGGTGCAGTTGTAGTGGTTGCCTTACAGCAAGAAGGACCCTGGTTTTAAAGTGAAGTAAAAAGGTATACATTTTGCCACTATGTTTGCACACAGCGGAATCGATCCTCTGCATTTAACCCATCCGTGCAGTGAAACACACACACAAACACACACTGGTGAAGTGAGCACACGTGCCCAGAGCAGTGAGCAGCCATCACAGCACCCGAGGAGCAACTGGGGGTTAGGTGACTTTAGTATTGACTTGTCGGTACTTGGAATTGAAACAGGAACCTTCCGGTCGCAAGGCTGGTTCCTTAACCACAAGCCTACGACTGCCCCCACCCAAGGGGTTACATCCCCAGGTGGGACGACTAGGAACATTTCTGTGTGGTGTTTGCATGATCTCCCCATGTCCGTACAGGTCTTTTTCCGGTTCCCCTTTAGCATGTTAGGTTAATTGGTGTCTCATAAGTGGCCCTTAGTGTTTGTATGTGTGTGTTACTGTCTGTGTGTGCCCTATGATGGATTGGCACCTTGTCTAGGGTTGCTTTTACCCTTGTGACCACGAGTTGCTGGGTGGGCACCGGCTGGCCTGCGACCCCTTGTGGATTAAGAGGAATTGAATTGGAAATGATTGAACGATAAGAAATGTGACCGGATATGTGATAAAATGGTGTTTGAATAATAATGTGTAATGTCACATGGTGTCCACATGGGGGCAGCACTGGCACGTGTTCAAATCTACATGGACACTAAACAGGAATAAAGAGATGTTTCTATAATGAAACACATAGACCGAAAGATTCAGTGTTAACTTTGATGCTAAAGCTTTTATAGACGAATAAATAAAAACACAGATGCTATTAGGACACGAGTGTGTGGTGAGGACTTGTACTGGTGTTTTAGGGTTTTGTGATTTCCCAGAGAGGGACGGGATTTAATAGAAAAGGGAAGAGGGTTCGAGTGGCATTGCTGGGATTCTCCGGGTACTGTACTGAAAAAACCTGAGGCTTCAGTGAGGCACTGCAGCACTGAGACAGAGAGAGAAATAGACAGAGAGAGAGAGAGAGAATGTCTTTAATAGAGAGAGACACACACACACACACAGAGCGAGTCAGACAGAGAGACCGAACAAGAGAGAGAGAGACAGACAGACAGAGAGATAGAGCAAGCAGAGAGAGAGATAGAGCAAGAAAGACAGACAGACACAGAGACAGAGAGATAGAGCGAATCAGACAAACAGGAAGAGAGAGAGAGAGACAGACAGAGAGGGAGCAGACAGACAGACAAAGAGAGACAGGTGACTGGGTGAAAAACACAGCTAGAGCAGATGAAAGAGAGACGTCCATTTACAACATCCTGGTAATTCTGGTCATTTTCTAGAACTTCGTTTTTTTTTAATGGAGACTAAAAGTATTCGCTCACCTAGCTTGACTCACATATGCGCTAATCTATCAGGTTCAATATGACGTCAGTCCATCATTTCAACTCTTCTGGGAAGGCTGTCCACAAGGTTTACGGGTGTATTTATGGGATTTCTTGACCATTCTTCCAGAAGCGCATTTGTGAGGTCACACACTGATGTTAGACGAGAATGTCTGGCTCTCAGTCTCCGCTTTAATTCATCCCAAAAAATGTTCTATCGGGTTGAGGTCAGGATTCTGTGCAGGACAGTCAAGTTCATCCACACCAGACTCTGTTATCCATGTCTTTATGGACCTTGCTTTGTGCACTGGTGCACAGTCATGCTAGAAAAGGAAGGGGGTCAGATCCAAACTGTTCCCACACAGTTGCGAGCATGGAATTGTCCGAAATGTCTTGGTATGCTGAAGCATTCATACACCCGTGGCCATGGAAGTTACTGATTCCGATCATTTGGATGGGTGAGCAAATACTTTTGGAAATATATACACACACACACACACACACACACACACACACAGTATATATTTTCAGCGGTTATTTAGTAATATATTTCGTTGTATAAGGCAGAATGTATTATAATACAGCTTTGTAATAGGTACGCGCCCGATGGTGCATCACAATTAGACTTTAATTGCTACAGCAGTGCTGAATACACAAAATGTCTGCCCTTTGTGCGCCAGAGCAACTCTTTTCCCCTACGCTGTATCACAAGTGCCTTCTTGTCTTATTTGTCCGAGCGACACGTGCTATATTCTGCATAAAGTGTAATAGGTGTGTTTCATATCTTTATTGTTTTCCCAGGGACGGCTGTGTGTATTTTGTATTTCTGCCCTGGTAACTGAACCGGAACATGACAGCAGCGCCAGCTTGAACACCCTGGCACCAAAATAAAAGGGCGGGAAAAACAACTGTCAGCACTCAGGCTGTAGAATTTATTTCAATGTGCTTGTAGACGTTCATAATTTTGTGGACACTTGTGGTCCACCTGGCAACAAGCATTCATGTTCCTGTATTCATCACAGACAACACTGTCTTTATCTCTTCATCAGACATTAATCCTCGTCCTCGCCTGACTTCTTTCTCGTCTATCCAACAGAATCAGCTCAGGCACGGATGTGATGTTGTCGTCAGTCGTAACCTGCGTCCAAAATGACATACTTGACTAGTACATACTGTATGTAACCTTTGACCCAAGATGTCACACCAGGTGAATTATGGCATATTTCGGGCTTGGTTAATGGCTGGGAATGCACACTAGCAAATCCATCCTAACCTTTCACATACTACTTCTTGTGTACTCGGCATTTGGACATGTTACACCGAGTCGCGTACTAGATTTGCATACTAACTAATATGGAAGTATGCCATTTTGGAAGCAGCCATTGGCCCTGGACAGGCGCCTGGCTCCTTCTTCATTGCGGGCACCTGCCATGAACTTGGTTGTCCGTTCAAACACACTTCTTTTGCAACAAGAAACCTTCTCCATTCTTCTTTTAGGCAACTTCATGGACCCAAAGAATCTATACTGGACGATCACTGGATTAGGAACATCTGGCAGGTGAAGTGCCAATCCTCAGACAACAGCAAATGAATCACTGCATGCTGCAGGTAGCCATCTTTTCTTGCATCGCAGTCACAAATGAACTCAAATGACACATTCTGGTAAAACTGTGCATGCAGATGATTTTTGACTCACCCCCTTAAAACCTGCCTCACACTCTGCAGCTCAACTCTCACGCCAGTAATATCACACCTGTCAATATGTGCCAGCCTGTGCCCATCCAGTAACTTTGGGTGCAAGGACAGGAACAACCCTAGACAGGACACCAATCTGTCATAGGCCCAAGACACCAACTCACCTAACATGCATGTCTCTGGAATGCGGGAGGAAACCGGAGAAACTGGATAAAACCTGTGCGAACACTGGGAGAAGATGCCAACTCCATACAGAAATTTTAATTTCCAGGGCTCTTCTTGCTGTGAGATGACAGCACTACCACTGCGCCACGGTGTCCCCCAAAATGAAACATATGCTAGTTATTTATTTTATTAAAATCTGCAGTTATTTTTATGCACACACACACACACACACACACACACACACACACACACACACACACACTAAGGTCAATAGAAAGACAAATTAGTCTACTGCAAACTGGAGCACTTTAAAGAAACCCACACGGACACACAAACAACATGCAGACTATGTAAAAAGGATCCCAGCACACCCCAGGACCCGCTTGCTGTGACGGGGCAGTGTCACCTCTGTGCCACCCCTGCTGACAAACATATTTTAGTTTTATTTTAATATAGAATGTTTAGAAGTATAAAATGTTTCTGTACTGATTAAAGCAGTAATGCAGGATTGGTCAAGAATAAATGCATATATAATTTGACTAAACACACACACACACACACACACACAGCCTCAGGACAACTTTGCCCTATACCCCCAGGCAGTAACGAATATGTCCCCCAAGTAACTAAAGTAAACAAATGGTTATTTACTCTGCTAATTGTCTGATAAGCCTCACACACACACACACACACACACACAGAGGTGGTTGCTAACTAATATGTCATCAATGAGCATGGGTGAGGTATCTGTCTATCTATCTTTCTATCCTCCTGTCTGTATGATTATCTGTCTACACTATATTTCCAAAAGTATTTGCTCACCCATGCAAATTATCGGAATCAGGTGTTCCAATCACTTCCAAGGCCACAGGTGTATGAATGCTTCATCATACCAAAACATTTTGGACAATTCCATGCTCCCAACTTTGTGGGAACAGTTTGAAGCTGGCCCCATTTCTCTTCTAACGTGACTCTGCACCAGTGCACAAAGCAAGGTCCATAAACACATGGATGGCAGAGTCTTTGCGTCCAACATCAGTGTGTGACCTTACAAATGCGCTTCTGGAGGAATGGTCAAAAATTCCCATAAACACACTCCCAAACCTTGTGGTCAGCCTTCCCAGAAGAGTTGAAGCTGTTCTAGCTGCAAATGGTGGACCGACGTCATACTGAACCCTATAGATAAGCTCATATGCGAGTCAAGGCAGGTGAGCGAATACTTTTGGAAATATAGTCTGTCTATCTGAATATCTGTCTCTCCATCTTCAAAAAATTTCCAAAATTCTTGGAAAATCTATTCAACAACAGATTAAATAAATTCATTGAAACACACACACACACACACACACACTACTGAGTGCTAGTCAAAACGGATTTACCGATGATAAACAATATGTCATTGGGATATTTATTGATCTCCAAAAATCTTTGATATGATAATCATTATATATTAATCAATAAGATGGAACAATAGGGGATCAGCAGAGTTGTAAACTCAGTGTCAACTCCTTTGTACATTGCTTGTGGTGTCCCCCAGGGGTCAGTATTGGTTCCCTAACTGTTCAGCCTTTACAAATACTGTACGTGCAACACAAGATGGTATTAGTTGCAGATGACACAAATATGTTTTGTTTTCGAAACACGAGTTAGAACAAATCATCTTTGGTGTTATAGAATACATGGGGCAGTTGTAGGCTTGTGGTTAAGGAACCAGCCTTGCGGCCGGAAGGTCCCTGGTACGATTCCTAGTAACGCCAAGTCATGGCTGAAGTGCCCTTGGGCAAGGCACCTAACCCAGAGTTGCTCCCCGGGCGCTGTGCAGGGCTGTTCACTGCTCTGGGCACTAGTGCTCACTACCTGTGTGTGTGTGTATTTGTGTGTTTCACTGCACGGATGGGTTAAATGCAGAGGACACATTCTGCTGTGTGCAAACATAGTGGCAAAATGGATGACTTTCACAAAACTGTCTTAATAATACACAAATGTCAGAAATTATATAGTACCGAAGACTATTCGAACAATGTTCTCGAATGGGGGGGGCAGGGGGGGCCGGAATCTCAGTTCCATATCTCTGTGGAGTAAAAATATGGAACAGTCCAACTGTGCATCTCACGAAATCTACAACTGTAGTGGGGAGGAATTGCAATAATATTCTATTGATATATAATGTGTGTGTGTATTGGTACGTTCGGATATATAATTATTTCATAACGTATACATACACACACCAGCCACTTTATTAGGCACAGTACTCCTTAGTAAAAAGTTGGACCCCTTTTACAATCAGAAATGCATTAGTCCACTGTGGAATAGTAGAGAGAGGATTCTGTATTACTTGGTTGAAAGAGTGGCTATTTGAGTTACTGTTGCCTTTCCAACATCTCGGACGAGTCTGCCCATTCTCCTCCGATGTCTCACGTCAACAAGTCTTTTCCGTCCATACTACTGCCTGATTATATACTAGTGTCAAGAAGCAATTGAACAGCCGTACCTAATAAACTGGCTGGAAAGTGTGCACATATGTACAGTATATGTATTTGATGTATATACGGAATGTGTGTGTACTGTATATATACACTGTATATGAGTGCGACCAAAAACTAGTTATTTTAGTAGTGCTAGTTCTACTATTCAGAAACATGAGAGATGTCTGTCATTTTCATTATAGAGAGACAAAAAAAACACACACACACACACACACACACACACACATTATACATATATATTATATCTATATATACATATGTATAAAAGGGAGAGAACGAAAGAGGAAGAAGAAGAAGATATAGTTGTATGTAAATATTTATTATCTGTATATACGGATTGTATTAATCCATATCGGGTCGCCTCTCCCTTTATTAGGGTCGCCACAGACGGCCACCTCACTCTGCCCTCTACATCTTTTGCTCTCACACCAGCAATATTTAACATAATAGGCATATATATATATATATATATATATATATATATATACACACACACACACACACACACACATTATATTTCCAAAAGTATTCACTCAGATGACTTAATCCATCAGGTTCAATACGACGTCGGTCGACCCTTTGCAGCTAGAACAGCCTCAACTGTCCACAAGGTTTAGGAGTGTGTTTATAGTTATTTTTGACCATTCCTTCAGAAGCACATTCGTGAGGTCACACACTGATGTTGGACGAGAAGAACTGTCTCTCAGTCTCCAATCTAATTCATCCTAAAGATGTCATATCGGGTTAAGGTCAGGAATCTGTGCAGGACAGTCAAGTTCACCCACACCAGACTCGGTCATCCATGACTTTATAGATTTTGCTTTGTGCACAGGTGCACAGTCATGTTGGAAGAAGAAGGGGTCAGCTCTAAAATGTTCCCACAGAGTTGGGAGCATGGAATTGTCCAAAATGTCATAGTATGCAGAAGCATTCATACACACGTGTCCATGGAAGTGAAAATGGACAATTTGGATGGGTGAGCAAATACTTTTGGAAATTATTTCAATTTGTATTGAATCATTTTTATTTAAAATTTAGTTTGTACTTTATTATTAATTGTAATGTTATATAATCTCTCTATCTCTCTCTTTTACACACACACACACACACACACACACAGGGGCTCTAAATTTTCCCCAAAAACCACAAAATCAGCAGCGATACGGCAAATAAAACACATTTTCTCTGGTCTTTCTATTGGTCATTTTTAACTCTAAAACACTGACCTGATTATCGACCAATTACTAATGACTATTCACCCCTCGGTCTTCTGCATGCCATGAATTTGAATGTGTGTGTGTGCGTGCGTGCGTGGGTGTGTGTGTGTGTGAGATGAGTATGTTGCGCTGTACTAACAGCCTTATTAAACCTGGAGCAAATATGGGTTTGGTCTGGTGTTGGGAGATTTAAGACGAAGCCGAGCAGCCACCAGAGCTAAACACACCAACACACACATCAAGCGACGACGACGAGTCTAAAGGACACACACACTTGTAACATAAATGTCCCTTTGTTAAACTGAATAAACAAATAAAAAAAACAAGAGATTGGGATATCACATCTCAGCTTCAGAATAGTCGTCCAGAATCTCCATCATTACAACATCTGGTGGTTACAACAGTGCAGGGTGGCCCAGTAGCACAGCAGATAGAGCTGTAGGCTCACAGCAAGAAGGTCCTGGGTTCCAGCCCCGTATGGGGCAACTCTGGAAATTTCTGTGTGCAGTTTGCATTTTCACCTTGCGTTCAAATGGGTTTTTATCTGGGCATTCCGGTTTCCTCCCACATTCCAAAGACACGCCTAATAGGTTAATTTGTGTCTCTAAATCGCCTGTTAATGTGTGGTTGTGTGTGTGTTCTCTATGATGGATTAGCACCCTGTCTAGGGTTGGTTCCTGCCCCCGTAACCCAGAGTTGCCGGGTGGGCACCGGCTTAGCCGTGACCCTAAAAGCTACGATTAAGCGGGTATAGAAAATGAATGAATAAACCAATGCAGATTTTGCCTCAAAAAAAGAAAAGGTATTGGGATTGCTGAGGGTTTTTGCTGTCGCCCTACACACTACCCATTGTACCAGCGTGCCAGCCGTACTTTATATTGCTTTCTTTGAAGTAAAAACACATTATATTTTTTTACGGCGTCCTCTATTTACAGCACGTCTCTGTGATCGGTTACGTAATATAAGATTATCACTCAGTCTCAAGACAGTTATTGATTGGCATCATTTCCGGTGCATTGTGGCCATGGCAAGAACCAAATATTCATTTTCCACCTGTTCTCAGGTTTTGTATTTACCCACATGTCCCTCGTTCACTTCCGGACAGCATTATGCCACTTTGTTTACAGATCGTCTTTCCTGAAGTATTCTCATGCCAAGCCTGTGTTACTAAGCAGTTTCTGCCCCAACTTGCCTTGACCTTTTCCTCTCTGTTTACAGCTTATGTAATACATTGCCCAAATTACTGCCCATGACCTTGGCATTTACTGTACATTGTGCTATAAAAAGTTTGCACTGACTTTGTCAATTAGTTTCAATATAACTGCATTTGCATCCCATTCTCCACATGAGCAAGTCTTTTGCAGGGCAAAATCCCAACACGGGATGGCACGGTGGCCCGGTAGTGATGCTGCCTCACAGCAATAAGGATTCAGGCTCGATCCCGTGGGTGGGACTACTCTGGGAGTTTGCATGTTCTCCCTGTGTTTTATCTGGGTGCCCTGGTTTCCAAAGACATGCATGCTAGATGAAATTGGTGTCTCTAAAGTGGCCATTGCTGTGTGTGTGTGACTGTGTGTGTCCTATCATGGATTGGTTCCCCCGTCTAGGGTTGTTCCTGCCCTTGCGCCCAGAGTTGAATGAATGAATGAATGAATGAATGAATCCCTATGATTCCTTTTATTCAAATCCATCATTTCTTTCTTTTAATATTTTTAAAATTCAAATACCATCGCCGGTCATTTTATTAGGCACACCCATTTCATTGCTTGTTAACGCAAATATCTAATCAGCCAATCACAAGGCCGCTGAAATGCAACCCGGGCATCAGATTGGTGTTGAACATGACATGGTAGTGACGTGTTGATGATCTACTGCGATTTTCATGCACAACCATCTCTAGGGTTTACAGAGAGGGTTCTTAACCTGGGGGGCAAGGTGTAGTACCTGGTGGGGGGTCGCAATAGTTATTTTCTCGGTGTATTTTCTTTTTAAACTGTAACTTTTAAATGTAAGCTCTGCTGATTTTTCCGTGTTCTATTGAGTGAGTTTGACAAAGGGGGGGGGTGTAGGGGGTCGTGAATGACCACTAAGCTTCAGGCACTTTTAGGAGGCGAGTAAAAACTTTATTAGTATTTTGTATGATCTACTCAGAGTTGCCAGGTTTGCAGTTTTCCTGCCAAATCAGGTTTGTTCAGTTCAGTCATCCGGTCTAAATGCAGAGGGCGTGAGGTGAGGTTTTTTTTTGGCTACGTTCAAATTTACCACCGTTGCCTAAAAATCACGGCAAGCACAAGGCAACGGAAACAAAACAAGGTTCAGAGGAGAGAAAAGAGTTCAGGAGTTCAAGTCCACTTCAGTTCTATTTTGCCAATGTTCTAAAAAAAAAACTAATATTACAATATCATTAATAGATTTAATAAAAAATACATATTAATACTACTAATAAATAATTACAAAATAGTAAAATACTATAAAAATTTGAATTAAAAAAAGTAAGGTTTTAAATGTTCATATACAGGGTTGGACAATGAAACTGAAACACCTGTCATTTTAGTGTGGGAGGTTTCATGGCTAAATTGGACAAGCCTGGTGGA
>JAOUQV010342449.1:0-10583 GCA_028565295.1 Aspidoras spilotus
GCCATCAGAGATGCAGGCTTCTGACCTGAGCGCTGATAACAACTTGGGTTGTCCTTCTTCTCTTTAGTCCATGGCGTCCCTGATTTTCATCAAAAAAATTTATTTGTCTGACCCCAGAACAGTTTTCCAGTTTGCCAGCTGGCAATGGTGGGTGGCATAGTGAATTCTGGTCACAGATAATCTTCTCTGGAAATATTTCTGAGCCCAGAAATTTTTTGTGATTTCCAATACAGAAGCACACCTGTATGTGATGCAGTGCCATCTTAGGGCTTAAAGATAACTGGCACCCAGTATGGTTTTCTGCCCTTGACCCATATGAATTTTCCAGATTCTCTGAATATTTTGATGATATTATTCACTGTAGATAATGATATGTTCAAACTCTTTGCAATTTTACACTGTCTAACTCCTTTCTGGTGAGTCCCGATCCTATTGTATTCAAACTCAGATTCTCCTACTTCACTTTCTGTATCCTCACCTTCCATCTCCTGACCAGTCACAACCCAGTTTCTACCAACTGCCAAAAAATAAACAAATCCCGGAGAAGCGCCTCATAGCCCGTCGCAGCAAATCTTCGCTTTTTTCCCTGAAAGCGCACATCCACAAGAAATACTTCTTCGTGCTTAATGGCGGTTATAGCTTCTGGTGAATTACTGCCAGGACTTTGACTGGAAGATGGCTCAAAACATCTGCCATTTACTGCATTAAATCCTCGTAATCCTGTTCCTTTACAGAATGTCCCATATGTATCTTTAGGTTACTTCCCTCTTATATCTGAATGGAACCCAGTTTTGTCCTAAATTGTATTTTTGGTACCCTGGAACTAGCATTCTCCAACTCTTTCGCCTAGCCCCTTGCCAGCGGTGTTTAGCATTTCTTATCTACCTTCTCTGACAGCAGTTCATAAAAGGCCAGGGTGTGCCTCAGGGCTCGGTCCTTGGACCAGTGCTATTTATATAATCCATCTCCCCCTTGGATAAAATTTTCCGATATCACAGGTTAAAATTCCATTGCTATGCATACAACATGCAGATATACCTCAGCCTCAGGCCCTCGGATCCCTTTCCTCCTACTTCTCTCACTATGTGTCTTCAAGACCTTATATTATAGCTGCAAATTTTCTTTCATTAAGCATTGATGAAACAGAACTTCTATACATTGGCACTACAGCTTCACTCTCCTCTTTCTCCTGCTCTGTTCTTCTTTCTGGGAACACCTCTGTTTCTCCTGCTTCAACGGCTCAAAACCTTGGTGTTACATTTGACCCTCTCCTAACTTTTCAGCCCTACATCCGCTCTATTACAAAGTCTGCTAACTTTCATCTCCGTAACATTTCTCATCTTCATCCCATGATTTCACCTCAGAAAGCAGAGCTTTTGGTCGATGCATTTGTTACTTCTTGGCTGGACGATTGCAACTC
This sequence comes from Aspidoras spilotus, assembly GCA_028565295.1. Classification (NCBI taxonomy): domain Eukaryota; kingdom Metazoa; phylum Chordata; class Actinopteri; order Siluriformes; family Callichthyidae; genus Aspidoras; species Aspidoras spilotus. The sequence goes on from JAOUQV010342449.1 coordinate 1,421, forward strand.
ACTGCTCTACAGTCTTCCTAACAAGACTCCCATTAGAGTTGATTCAAAATGCTGTGGCTAGGATCCTCGCATCCCCTCGCAATTAAAAGCATATCATCGCGGTTCTATAGCAGCTGCACTGGCTCCTTGTACATAAGAGAATCCCCTACACGCCCTTGCGCTCACTCGGGTCCTCCGATGCTGGACTGCTGGCTATTCCTAGATTTAGGCTGTCCTCCTTGGATGGAAGATCATTTAGGGTGGCTGCCCCCACTCTGTGGAACTCTCTCCCACCTTCTCTTTGCTCTGTCTCTTCACTTCCTTTCTTAAATTTCTACTAAAAACTCATATCTTTAATTAACTATCCTTTCTTTGCCTTACTCTATTGTATGTGCTTATTGTTTTGTTGTAAAAGTGTCCTTGGGAATCTTGAAAGGTGCTATATAAATTAAATGTATTATTATTATTATGCCAAATATACCCTGGACAGTGGATAATCACATGGTTAAACACTTATTTCTAACTAAAAAAGGGTCAGGGTAAAGGGCTGGGGACCAAGAGATCGCTGGTTCAAACGCCACTCTAGGCAAGTCATGGCTGAAGTGTCGTTGAGCAAGGCACCCAACCCCCAACTGCTCCCTGTGCACCTCAGTGGGGGCAGCACGCTGCTCCTGGTGTTTAGCCCTGGATGGGTTAAATGCAGAGAAAAAAATCCCTATGGGCATCAGTAAAGTATCTATGATTATTATTATTACGTTATACCTAATTAATTAGTTCATTTCCTCCCTTAGACACTCAAGTCTCCACCAAGATCTCGGCATGTCTCGCTGACATATCAGCATGGAAGGCAGATCGCCAGTTGAAGTTGAATCCTGACAAGACGGAAATGCTTCTCTTTTTAGGAAAGCTTGTCTCTAACAAGACTTTGTCCTCTCTATCAACAAGGTTCAAATATTCCCATCTGCCAGTTGATCTAGAACTCGGCAGCAAGACTTGTATTCAATGTTCAAATTTCACACACACACACACACACACACACACACTACACCTCTGCTCCACACGCTCCACTGGCACTGGAATGAACTTTCACTTAATGTTCGAACAGCAGAGTCAGTAGCTATCTTCAAACGCTGTTTTAAGACACATCTGAACTTGAGTGTGATGCAATGACCACCTTTTTAGTCCCTCTACCCTCTACCATCTGACTGTTTTTAGCATTGTTTATCGCCACCTACTGGACAACAGCTCAAAATAAATTCCAACGACACTATTTTTTATTTATATTTGTGAACAGTATTTTAATTGAAGATAAAACAATGATTATAATAATTAATAAAAAAAGCGCTTTATATATTTTAACCCGGTTAAATTGTCTCTTTATCGTAATATAAGATAGCTTTGTATGCACTATTCTACACAGGAAGTGTTTCCTGGGGACTCATTAAGTGAACGGACACTACTTGTTTTTACGTAAACAAAGAAGGCTATGGATCTGTGTGTTATGAAATATATAGTAAATGATGTATAATGAAATATATAACTGTAAACTAAAGTGTTAGCGACGGTGTATATGTATATATGTGTAGGTTATAACCGTGACTGTGGTTCAGTGTTGGCTGAGAGAGAATGGGAGTTCATGGCTTATGGAAATTACTAGACAGTACAAGAAAACCAATTAACCCGGAAACACTTGAAGGGAAGATCCTTGCAGTTGGTAAACGTTCATCACTTATAATCTACTAACATTTATATCGAAGCTGTGAGCGTTTGTCTCTTTTTACATCTAAATGAAGTAAATTAGTGATGTCTGGTTATGAACGAAAAATTGTACAAGATCACAGAGATATATGATAAAATAACTACTGTTTGTTACACACAAATATATACATATCATTATTTTTTCATCTCTCGGCTTTTGCCCTACACCAGAGGTAGCCACAGCAAGTCACTCGCATTAAACCCTCACCCCTTCTGGTCTCCCATTCATCCCACCTAGCATGCCTATCTTTGGATTGTGGGGAAAAACCATGCTAACATGAGGAGAACATGCAAAGCCACACAGAGATCCTTCATCTGGGGATCAAACTCGTGTCCTTGCTTTGAGGCGACTGTGCTACCATGCAACCAGATATATTAATGTAATGTAATATGATATCCTACCTTACACTACCCTACCATAAGGGAGGAGATACAGGAGCATTCCTACAAGAACCAGTCGAATCATCCATCACACTACTGAACTCCTTATTACACTGACAGTACAAAAACATACTAATATATATAATATATAATTACGCGGACTATAACACTAGCTTATTATATGCAGTATTAACAATAGCTATAAGTACTCTGCTTTTAATAATTATACTTGCACCTTACTACCATTTTTCACCTTGCACAATGCACAATTTTGCAAAAAAAAAAGTGCACAATTTCTGCCATTTTGCACTTTGCTACTATGTGCACATCTGGTAGATGCTAACAGCATTTGGTTGTCTTGTACAGAGCAATGATTAAATCAATCAAGCTATCATAATATAATGTAATGTATATAATGCATATAATTTGTTATATAATAAATACATATGTAATATAATATAAATATGTAGCATATATAATATATAGTAAACTATATAAAAATGTACAGATATATTTAGACAAACTTCACACAAACACGTGCTACCAGTATATATTACACTGGTAATTTGTTCACTATATTTTATAACAACGAATAGAAGCGTGTATTTGTGTATGATCAAAGACAGAACTGAAATTCTTTATTTATTTAGACCTAAGACTTTCTCTCCCGTAATCTGATTATATTCATAGTGGGGAGCACTAGACATAGATTAAAATATATATAATGTGAAGAGACATTAGTCCACATCATATATGCAGATCAATGAATAGAATGTAATTTATGTTTGGGATTGAACTTTAGGGCTGAGACACCAGTGCTATTTCTTAACCCTCAATGCTGCTTTAAATAAAATGGCATTAGTCCTAAAGTAGCTTTAATTATAATTATCAAGAGCAATCAATGGGCAACACTGTGCTAGTGAAATCTAGTGAATCTAGTGTGCTAGTGAAATCATAATAACATGACACAATTAACATTCATTGTTTTTTTGTCTTTGTTTTATAACCTTGACATGTTACTTCACAGATATCAGTATCTGGTTAAACCAGGCAGTGAAGGGGGTGCGCGATCGTGATGGAAACAATGTCCACAATGCCCATCTTCTTACGCTGTTTAACCGTCTGTGCAAATTGCTCTTCTTCCGAATCAGACCTGTCTTTGTTTATGACGGAGATGCACCTTTGCTTAAGAGGCAGACCCTGGTATGTATTAGATTTTCAGAAACGTGTACACATCTATGTAGAGCAACTTTCATTTTATCTGCTCTTTATGATTTTTCATATCACACACAAGTTAATTTTGTATCAAGAAGGTTTATAACTAAAGGTGCTGGAAACCTGTGAGTTATGGATTTTAAAGAGATGAGTGATTATTCAGCTTGTCATCACACAGTCCTGCATCTCCGATGGTATGGGGTTGCATTACTGCCTATTTGTAGACAGCTTACACATCTGATAAGGCAGTATGAATGCTCAGCAGAACATAGGACGTTCTTTCGTATTTCTGCAAGATATTGCCAAACTACTACATACTGTATACAGCATAACAGTGTGGCTTCACTGACGTCCAGACCACTCACTCACACACAAAATCTGGCAAATGAGACCTTGGAATATTAATCAGCTTCATCTGACTTTCTCACTTCCCAGACTGTACAGACTGTTGAGAGGGGATGATGTAAACATGGCCCTATGTTTCATGAAAAGGAATAAATGTTAAAGCTTTCAACATTTGGTTGAGTTTTATTGTCTGTTATGAATAAAATATTTCAGTTATTTTAATACCCTTCACTGGCTTCCTGTAGCTCCCCAGTATCTGAAAATCCAAAAAAGGTACAGTCCCTCCCTAATTGATTGCAATGGTTAAAGCCTGCTGCATACCCAGAGCTATTTGTGATTAAAGTACAGCTTCTTTCAACCCACCATCATCCAGGACAAAGAAGGAGACAGTCATCCAGACTGTATGTGCTGTCCTAGCGCCAAAACACAGACTGAATATGTACCTTTTCCAAGTCTACTTACTTTAGCACTAACTTTGGTGTGTGTAGGTTAGAAACACTTTTGTGTGGTAGGAATATTCCAGCATGTAATTGTTGTAATTTTTATATTGATGATATATGAATAATTTTTGACAGTGAACTAAGTGTAGGTTCATAGAATTCTATTCAAGCTTTAGCTCAGAAATGACTAAGCACCTTTGTAAGTAAATCTGGATAAAATGATGTAAATGTAAAATATGGATTCATGAGGTTTACATTTACACAGTTCTGAGGTAAATATTTTATATAATATAAACACTGATGATTCCGTAGGCAATCAGGAGACAGAAGAAGGAGGAAATGGCACTTGAGTCTAAGCAAACACATGAGAAACTCTTGAGGACGTTCCTGAAGAGGCAGGCCATTAAAGCTGCACTGGGAGACTGCAGGTCAAAACAAAGTACAAATGTGTTTTAAATAATAACGATTGGAATAAAAAAATTATAAAGTGTTTCTCTCTAAAGTCAGGAGACAATTCCAAGTATATCGTCTGTACGAAGAGATGAGGTGGATGAAATGTACGTTTTACCAGCGCTCCCTCCTTCAGAAGAAAATGAAAGTAGTAGGTAAGACACAAGGTACTTGTGGATGAATTTCCATTGTGATGTACTGTAAAATCTTTCTGTGAACACATTAAATGAAATCCTAGCTCTGATGAAGAACCGGAGAAAAATGAAACAAAGACACTTGGGAATGATGTCACATGTCAGGTAAGATTAAATCAGGTTAAGCTCTTTAATACACTGAACAGTCACTCAATGAGAAACATCTTGCAGGTGGCATGATCACTTATAAAGCACAGTCACATTTCATATATGGTCTCTACCTGTCCAATACATAACAGAAGGCAACATTTACCACTTATGTGTAAATGTAACGATTTGAGCAACTTTTACCGTAAACATAAAGTTGGAGTCTGTAGGTGTGATGCCAGTGCCACACAGCCAGCTACACTGGTTGTATAGAGCGTGGAGGAACTATCAGCATAGGTCACACAACAGCCTGCTAAGTATGGTTGATCCAAGGAAAATAGTGAGGCAAACTGGCAGAGCTGCTATAACAGGCATGGTAAGTTTTCATATGGAGGACATTTGCCACCTTTGTAGAGTCTGATCCCCAATGATTGTGAGAGGTAAACTAACCCATTATTAGCCAGGTGTTCCTAATCTAATGATCTTTATTAGCCAGGTGTTTCAATTCGAGTGATTATTCAGTGTATTTGGGTGAATTAGTATTGTTTTTAATTGGCAACATTAAAAAATGTTTCTGTCTTTCCAGGCTGAGTTCTATGAAAATCCCAATTCCATAGACATAAACTCTGAGGATTTTCACCTCTTGTCACCTGAGATCAAACATGAGATTCTTAAAGACATGAAGGAGTTCAGCAAAAGAAGACGCACACTTTATCACAAACCTCCTGAGGTACTACACGCTTCACTTTCACTGCACTTTTATCCAGTCCTTAGTGCTGACGCCGACATGGGTGTCTTTGTAGAGATCTGGGGAGTTCTCTCAGTATCAGCTGGCAGGGCTACTGCAGAGAAGTAACCTGAATCAACGTCTAGAGGGTGTGGAAAAAGAAATGAACCAGCACAGATATGGAGCTGTAGAGGAGGAGTATGGTCAGGGTGAAGACCAGAGCGTTGAGTCATGTCGCCTCATATCTGAGGATTCTTCACACTATATCCTCATCAAAGGTCAGGGAGTTGATTTTTCTTCTTCATTTATTGCATCTGGATTCCTGAAACCTCCTAGTGTAAAGCACAGTTTGATGATTTATATGGTTAAATCTTTCATGTTGAATCAGGGGCTGGTTGTGGAAGTAATGGTCAAATCAGTGGTAAACTGGATTACTCACACCTGTTTGCATGATGGTCAGTGCATCATAAAATCCCAAGTTATCATTTTTTTCTGGAATGTACAATTATTCCAACTGGAAATGTATATCTTAATCCTGAACATGTACATAGTGAAAGCCGCAAGTCAGGAACCATCCCACACAAGGTACCACTCCAAACATTGCCACATACAATCACATGCTAAGGGAGCATTTACACATGGTAAGATCAGGCAAACTGCACACACAAAGGACACCGTATGCTCTACCCAGGAATAGAAACTAGGACCTTCTTTCTGTGAGGCCTTCCACCCATTCTAACTAAATTAAGTTTTAAGTTTTATTTGTGATTAATGATGAATATTTTTTAATATTATAATATTAAGCAATTCAAACTAAAACATCATCAGATTTTCACACAAGTCCTAAAAGTAGATGAAGAAAACACAGTTTAAAAAATAAGATAAAATATTATATTCGATCGTGTAATAAATATTTGTGAGTGGCAAAATATTTTAACCTTTATGATTAGCATTTAATTTGAAGGTGAAATTAAAGTCAGGTGTTTTTTTATCAATGGGATGACACTTAGGAGTTGTTCGTGTTCATCAGGCTAGAAAAGTTTACAAAACCCTCTATAAAGAATTTGAACTCCACCAATCAACAGTCAGACAGACTGTGCACAAATGGAGGAAATTTAAGACCAGTTAATACCTCCCCAGGAGTGGGGACCAACAACGATCACACCGAGAGCTAGGCATGTAATAGTCAAAGATGTTACAATGGATCCCAGGGTAAATTGTGTACATGGCAGGGGTGCAAAGTGAAAGCCACTGGTCTCCAAAAAGAACATTTGCTGCTCATCTGCAGTTTGATAAAGATCACTTGGACAAGCCAGTAGGCCAGTAGAACCTTATCTCATCCATGAAACATGGTGGTGGTAGTATCATGGTTTGGGTCTTTTTTACTGCAACTGGGCCAGCCAGGACGGCTTGAGTCCAAGCAAACCTTGTTCATCATTGATGAACAATAAATTGTGAATTATATCTGGGAATTCTAAATGAAAATGTCAGGATATCTGTCCATGAACTGAATCTCAATAGAAGGTGGTTTGTACAGCAAGACAATGACCTTAAGTAGACAAGTTGTTCTCCCAAAGATTAATCAAATAAATGTTTAGTTACAGTTATTGCTGCACCGGGGGTCACACTGAATACTGTAGCAAAGGTTCACATACTTTTGCCACTCAAATATGTACAAATATGTAATTTTCCTCATTAACCTCAATAAATAAATGATATAGTATTTAATATTTTATAGTATAATATTTTTTTATATTTTTGGTTTAACTGGGTTTGAGATTTATTTTGGGTCATATTTTTAAAGAAATATAGAAAACTCGTAAGGGTTCACAAACTTTCAGGCACCACTGTACCAAGTCAATAAGGTAATAAATGATTTACTTTAAAGAAGAAGGAACCTCACTAGTTAACTCAGCATTTCTGATCTGATCTGTGGAATATTGCTGTGTATTGATCTTCGGCTGGATATTTGTTGATTGTTCTTCCACTGTAGGCACATAAAGTGCAACTGTTGCAGTCAGGCACTAGCTATCTTTTTCAAAGTTGCCCTGTTTGTGATAGGTGATAAATGTCACCTTATACTGTACAGTGGATAGCTGATTGTGATGTAATCACCAATTTTATCAGTGATCATATGCCACCTGCCAGGTGTTTGTAATCCAGTGATTATTGAGTGTAGTATGAATGAACTTGAAGCAATATTCTATTCTTTATTGTTTGCTAAAATAAATATGTATTGTTTTCTGTTCCTCTTCAGGGTCCCAAAAAAGGGAACAGAATTCTGAGCGCCATCCAGCCCCGGATCCCTGGTCTTGTGGCCCATGGTCCAGGAAAGAGAGACCCAAAATAAGGCCAGAGCCACTTTGGCGCCCAGTGTCCGATCACAATCCTGAAGAAAACAAGCCATCTTCCTCATCATCGTCATCAACAACCCCAAAGCCAATCATATGTATTGAGAAACATCCGTCAGATGGAGCTCCTCCCTCACCACGAACCCTTAAGGCCATACAGGCAGCCATGATGGATAACAGTTCAGATGAAGATGAATTGGCCATCAAGAAAACTGTGCAAGATAGAACTGGAACAGAAGGTTTTCAAGAAGGAAACGGTAGTGTGTCACCTCGTACTTTGGATGCTATACAGAGGGCCCTGATGGAGGACAATAATGTATCTGAAAAGGTTCAAACGAAGCAGAAGTATGTCATTGTCACTAGCTCTGATGATGATGATGATGATAATGATCATGTGGAAAGCACAGTGATGAAAATGAATGTCTTGAATGAGGTCCAAGATGAAGGTGGAGTTTCTCCGAAGACTTTACTGGCTATTCAAAGAGCTTTAGGACAAAAAGAGCCATTTACACAAGTTAATCAGGTGGAGCATGTGGGTTTCTTGAGCAGTTCTGAGAAGGATAAAATGGAAGAGGTTGCTGAATTGCAGAGTAAATGGCTCAAAGCTGCTGCATGTACTAAAGAGGATGAGCAGAAAAAAGATTCACTAAATACAGCTTTCTCCATCTCAATTTCACACTCTGATGAGAACACTTTGTCCAAAGATCATGAATCAAATCGTAGTTCTGGAAACAGTTTCCTGCAGAATGAAAGCATGAGTATTAACATCACTGAGGAGATGGAGGAGAGAAATGAACAAATCATTGTCTCAGATGATGAGGAGGACAGCATCTCTGAAAGTATGTATCATTATCTACATACTACTGTAAGGTATTTCTCCAAAGTTCTTTGATGGGTTCTAGCTTTATACGGTCATTCTTTAATATTTCCTAAAAGGAACTGTGTGTTGATTTTACATACACTCTTTAATGCATCTCCAAGTTTTGAGCAACCATGCTTTATTTCTTCAGTGAAACTGTATAAATATTTAAGCTTATATGTCACCAATGGATGGAAATCACCATATTTATTTGTATGCATTTAAAAACGGAACTATCACTGTATGAGGAACTTCTTCTTCTTCTTTCGGCCTCTCCCTTTTATCAGAGGTTGCCACAGCGTCTTTTCCACCTCACTCTGTCCCCTGCATCTTCTGCTTTCACCCCCACTACCTGCATGTCTACATTGACCACATCC
>JAOUQV010342553.1:0-10579 GCA_028565295.1 Aspidoras spilotus
TGACACTTTTCTCCATCCATTCCATCCTGCCTGTACTCTCTTCTTCACCTCTTTTCCACACTTCCCATCTGCTTGGATCCTAAGTTGATCCTAAGTATCTGATTTCCTGCACCTTTGTGACCACTTCTCCCTGTAGCCTGACAGTTCCACCTTCCTCCCTCTCATTCACACACAAGTTATAATAATCAAATCAAAATAAATAAACACGTGAAATATATCAGTCTGTGTTAAGAATGCATATAATATAACAATTTTTCGCTTTTTGAATGAAATTATAGAAATAAATCAACTTTTTCATGATATTTTATTTTTATGACCTGCACCTGTATGTCTTTTACTTAATTTTTTCTTGCCACCAAGATGTACACCCATAGCATTATCTTCTAACATGGGCTACACCTTGTTATAATTATACAAAGCAAATGATGATACATTGGTTTTAATGTCTTCACTCTGTTGCTTTGTCTGTATTTTTCACATCTGCATCCTGTTCACTATGGCCCATTATGCCAAACCTAGCTTAAAGTCTTTGGGTTTCCGTTCATGCTATACTTCCTTAGTAGCTTAGCATTGAAATATACAGTAGTACTGTGTAAACCTTTACCATATTTTTTAAGTACAAATTTGCATAATGATATTTATTTTCATAACCTCTGCATTCTCCAGTCAGTACAAAATAATGTTACACACACTGGCCACTTTGTTAGCAGTTAAAGGTTGGATCCCCTTTTGTCTTCATAATTGCCTTAAATAATTATGGGTTTTTTTTCATCTTTTAGCTTTTTCCCTGTCACCAGGGGTCGCCACAGCGAGTCCCTCGCATTAGGATCTGGCACATGTTTTAAGCTGGATGCCCTTCCTGACGCAACCCTCACGCTTTCGGGCTTAGGACAGGACAATTTTAGCTTCTCCAATTTACCTAGAATGACAATTTAGCATTTCCAATTTATGGCATACTTTTAACAAATATGGTTTTTTTGCATTCCTTGGTTGTCATGAGTGATTATTTGTTTTATTGTTGCCTTTCTATCATCTCAAACTAGTCTGCCCATTCTCCTCTGACCTCTCACATAAACCAGGCATTTTCAAACGCACAACTGCCTCTCACTGGATATTTTCTCTTTTCTGATCATACTTTTTAAAGAGTTGGTTGTCTGTGAAAATCCCAGTAGATTATCAATTTCTGAAATACTCAGACCAGCCCTTCTGGCACTAATACAACCAAGCCATGTTGCCATGCCAAGTCACTTAAATCTTTTTCTTCCCCTTTCTGATCCTCAGTTTGCAGTTTATCAGTTTGCTTTGATCACATATACATGCCTTAATGCATTGTGTTGCAGTCATGTAATTGGCTGATTTAGATATGTGTGTTAACAAGCAATTGAACAGGTGTACCTATTAAAGTGTACAGTGTGTGTAATTCCGATACTTTTCCTTCAAATAATTAAATGTTCCACAAGATTTATTTTCAGTCAGTAAAGTGTCAAATTACACACCAGAGCACTTTGTAGGGGTAATGCAGTAAATCTTTAAGGCAGCTGGGTTTTGTTGCAAAAAAAACAAGCAAGTGCGTGAATCAAAGTCTCCAGAAAACCTAGCAAATACTTATAGTACGGTGTAAAATAGCAAATACTTATAGTACGGTGTAAAAATCTTACATTTAAAGATGTGCTGTAAAGTAAAATTGCTTTAAAATAATCTATTTTATATAAAAGTAAACTTTGAAAAGTGCAGTAAAATAGTGTAATTCTAACAGTATTTAAAGTAGTGTTAGTTTTATATGTAAATTATCTGTTTAGTTTCCTGAGTATATTGGAGAATCTGACAAAGTTCTTCTGGAGACTTTTAATGTCACAATTACTCCTTTATTCAAAAAAATCCTTAAATTAAAAAAGACTTAAATTATTATTTTGTATATCTCCTCTTGGGCTGTTGTAACTTGTTGCATTATTTACTGACATTTAAACCTTATATCATTTTGTTGTAAAATGAATGTTTAGGGTGGAGCAGTGGGAAGCACTGCCGCTTCACTGTAATGAAGGTCCGGGATTTGATTCCTGGGGGAACATTCCTGGTTCCTTTCTGTGTGGAGTTCTCCCTGTGATCTTGTGTCAATAAATTGACCAGTGTGTGGGTGTGTCTCTCCTATAATGCAATGGCACTCTGTCTCAGATTCTCCCTACCTTGTGCTGTCGGCCCGGCACTGGCATACCCGTGAACTGACTAGGATTAAGTGGTTATAGAAAATAAATTCTTCTTTTGACCTCTCACTTAATCAGGGTCACCACATTAAATCAATTTCTTCCGCCTCACTCTGTCCTCTGCATCTCCTGATTTTATGCCAACTACCTGCATGTCTACATTGAACACATCCATATATCTCCTCTTTGGTCTTCCTCTCTGTCTCCTGTCTGGCAGTTCAATTTTTAACATCCTCCTACCAATATATCCACTGACCCTCCTCTGTCAAAACCATCTCTGTCTGCTCTCTCTCTATCTCACAATTTTCCAAATTATGTAATTTTTAAAAGTATAAATGACTGCCTCATGCAGAATTAATAAAAATAAACATCTCAAACTGTTTTGTACTGTTTTGTTAGGTTAATGTTTATGGTTACACTATCAGAAGAGCACTAAACAACTATTGTGTGCATGGCAGCATTAAAAGAACGATTATTGGAACAATCGCTTGTGGATAGATGTGACAAAAATACAAAGCGTCATATTTGTAAAACTAAAACACTACTGTTTTTTTCCAAAAAATGCATTCTAGCACAAAAACCTCACCGCATCTGTGCAATACAGTGGTGCTAGTATCATATTTTGGGACTGTTTTGCTGCAGCTGGACCAGGACGGCTTGCCATCATTTTGCTCAATTAGCAAATGACGAGACTAATCCTTCCGTACCTGCTTGTAGGATTTGTGCGGTAATCTAAGGTTACTTTCAAGCACTGAATTAATGAATAATTTTCATTCATTTTCTATACCCGCTTAATTCTAGATGAAGGGTCACGGGGAAGCCGATGCCCACTCAGCAGTTTTAGTCTTGAGGGCAGGAACAACCATAGACAGGGCGCCAATTCATGATAGGGCACGCACACACATTCGCACACTAATGGGCAATTTAGGGACACCATGTATCTGGTATGGGAGAGGAAACTGGAGCACTGTAGAAAACCCACGCAAACATGCAAACTACACACAGAAATTTCCAGAGTCGCCCCACCCGGGGCTCAAACACATGATCTTCTTGGAAGATTGTTCTCTACATTTAACTCATCCAGGGCTGAACACCTGGAGCAGTGTGCTTCCCCCATTGAAGCGCAGAGGGAGCAGTTTGGGGTTGGGTGCCTTGCTCAACGTCACTTCAGCCATGACTTGCTTAGAGTGGGGTTTGAACCAGCCCCACTCTAGGCAAGTCATGGTTGAAGGTTGAAGTAGAAAGCTACCAAGAAGGGCAGTAAACATTTCATTTCTCAACCTTCTCAGATATTCTCTTACTAAACACATCTATAGCGGAACCTGGGGACCGATAAACACAACTAATTAACATATTCTTCTCAGTTTTAACAGACATACATTCCATCGTATTACTGTATCAACAGAAAACATATCATATTAGAAATTACCTTACATTATAAACCAGACCTTACACAACCAGTGCAATACCACCTCTATGTTCGTTGTACCTATTTGGGTCAAAAATTTGATATCCATCTAAACCATCGAACAATTATTTTCCATCACTGATCCATGTTTTTGAGATCACTACTCCACTAAATTTCCTATTAAATGTTTACATAAAAAGTTACTTTGCATACTCCTACTATTAAAGCGAATCAGTGAACCTGTGCTTTGTGTCAACGTTCCATTGTAATATACTGTAAGTACTTTGTAATAAATGTTTCAGTGCTATATAACTAAAATTGAACTGAATTAATTTACAGTTCCTAGTGAACATAGCCTGTATTTTTTCCACCTTTCTTAAAATCCCTGCTTGATGAGCAATCTCCGCATTCAAACACATCTGTACCCTTTAGTTTTTTTTTTTCATAATTCAAATTATGAGAGTTTTGTCTTTTATTCTGTTTTTGTGAACTTGTATGACAAGCAGCTAGAATTTTACTATCTAATAATATGTAATAATATATAAAGTAATATATAATAATACTTTGATACTTAATAATGTGCTGTGAAGTGCTTAATAATGAAACTTAATAATGTTCAAGTAATTCATCTGGTGGTGTGTACTCCCATTTGTAGTACACCATTCTTCTTCAATCTTCTCATCCTTTTCTTTAATGATCATCTTTTGCTGTTTTACAATATATCTCAAATCAGGCCTGTTTGATTCTTAACCAACTAAGCTTAACTTTATCTATGTATTTTGCCAATCTTGAAATACCGTTTTGCATTGTTTTAATAATGTACATGTTGGATTAACTGAAGTCAAAAAATCATGTGTTGATGAAATAGCTAAAGTAGAAACTAGAACTTGTAATGTTTAAACTGCTGAAGCCCTAGTGTGTGCGAGTGTGTAAGTGTAACAGTGTTAAAATGATTGTGATCTCTGCGCACAGGGAGGGACTTGTTGGGAAATGGAAACTTAGTTTTCTCCAGTACCAAACAAACCCATCCTCCTATAGTCCTATACTGTTTAGTCAGAATGAATAACTCACAGCAACAGGGGATACAGAGATTGTGGATCCTATTATTTTTAACACAGGAAGGTACGAAATTATTTAAAGTTTATATCTAATTCTAAGCATTAATGTTTGTTCTGTTCAGCTGTTCATTGGTTAGAATAAAGATGCATCCTGATAAATTAGAATATTATGAAAAAGTTAATTTATTTTTGTAATTCAATACAAAAAGTGAAATGCATTAATTATATTTATTCATTACAAACACAGTGATTCATTTAAAGTGTTTTTTTCTGTTTATGTTGATGATTACTGCTTACACCCAATGAAAACCCAAAAAAAGAAAATTAGAATATTATATAAGACCAACTGAAAAAAATGATTTTAATGCAAATATTTTGGCCTACTGAAAAGTATGTACAGTAAATGCACTTAATACTTGGTTGAGGCTACTATTGCATGAGTTACTGCATCAATGAGGTGTGACATGTAGATGATCAGCCTGTGGGACTGCTAAGGTGATATGGAAGCCTGGGTTGCTTTAATAGCAGCCTTCAGCTTATCTGCATTGTTGGGTCTGGTGCCTCTCATCTTCCTCTTGACAATACCTTCCTCTTGACAGTACATAGATTGTCTATAGGGTTTTTGTCTGGCATGTATGCTGGGCAATCAAGCACAATGATACTGTTGTTATTAAACAAAGTATTGGTACTTTTGTCAGTGTGGACAGGTGCTAAGTCTTGCTGGACAATGAAATTTCCATTTTCAAAAAGCTTGTCAGCAGAGGGAAGCATAAAGTGCTGTAAAATTTCCTGGTATAACGCTGTGCTGACTTTGGTCTTGATATAACACAATGGACCTACACCAGCAGATGACATGGCTCCCCAAACCATCACTGATTGTAAAAAAAGCAGCTTGGATTGCTGTCATGGCGGCAGAATTCCATTAAATTCAGTTTTATTTATACAGCGCTTTTTACAATGTAGCATTTTCAATAATCAGCTTACAGAAATGATATACAGTTTATAAATATACATATTAGATTATTTTCTCCCAACAAGCAAGCCGAACAACGAACGTGTCATAGAAAAACTCCCTGAGATCATAAGAGGAAGAAACCTTGAGAGGAACCAGATTCAGAGAGTATTCCAATCCTCATTTGGGTTATATCAGATTAGGCAATAAGGCCATCCAGACATCTCAGTTTACCAATACTCTAGTTCTCATAATCCTCAAAATATGAATCTTCACCTAAGAGAAACTAAGGCTATGAGCAGAATGCTTTGCTGAACAAATACTGTATGTCTTGAATCTAGATTTAAACATTAAGACTGTGTCTGAGTCTCGAACATTAACTGGAAGACTATTTAAACCATTTAGATTAGACTATATAAGACCATTTAGAGCTTTATACGCGAGTAGTAGAATTTTATAGTCAATGCAGAATTTAATTAGAAGCCAATGATGGGTAATTAACATGATTAATATGATTAATATAGTTATATTTTTAGTTCAATTAAGAACTCTGGATGCAACATTTTGTACTAACTGAAGCTTTCGTAAACACCTGCCCGGGCATACAGACAATATGCCATTAAAATAATCCAATCTGGAGGTGACAAAGGCATGAATTAGTATTTCAGCATCATGGAGTGTCAGAGTGTTTCCTAGCTTGGCTATGTTTCTAAGATGAATAAATGCTGTCCTGGCAATGTTGTCTACATTAGCTTTAAATAAGAGACTGGAGTCAATAATAAAATCAAGCTCAGGGAGTGACTAAACTACCATCCAGGATTTATATAAAGAGCTCCTCCAGCAAGCGCTCTGCCGGTGAATGTTGATAGTTCAATTTCCCCATTATTGTCCAGTAAAGAGTATGGTAGTACTGGAGCGCTGGTGACCGCATAGAGTTCACTACTGTCTGAAAACAATTCTAACAGAGTCTCAGTTTGGATTAGTGATACAGATGATCCGGTGTTCACCAACACGAGAACCCGTGTTTGTTACATCTGGCCCTGTGTGTACATGTAACATCGCCACAGTTCAAAAGGATAAAAAAAACGATCCTGAGCACTCGCATCCCTCAATGGAGGGTACTGGCTCCTCGCCTGTTTCCTGCTGGCTTGTAAAAACTGCATTGCGCAGCTCTATATCCTTGTTCGGCCGTCGCCACCATGATGGTATTTCTGTCTGCATTTGAAGAATTTCTTGAAATTTTAGGGATTAAATGACAAGTTTTTTTGAGTATGATGCTACAAGCCTGGCCAGGCTTTCCTGTTGGAAGGTGAAGCTACGCCCCAGTCTGAGGTACAGAGCGCTCTGAAGCAGGTTTTTCTTCAGGGATGTCTCTGTATATTGCTGCATTAATTTTCCCCAGACCCAGTTCCTCTGCCGAAAATCAACCCCACAGTATGATGCTGCCATCACTTTGATACTCTGTAGATGATGCCTGGTTTCATCACGACATGCTGCATTCAAGTCAAAGTATTTAATATTTGTTTCATCAGACCAGAGTATTTTGTTTAGCTCTCTCAGAGTGACCTTTGGCTTCTTGGTCACATCCCTGACTAAGGCCTTTCTATCCCAATCACTCAGATTAGCCAGAGGGCCTGCCCTAGTATAAGTCCTGGTAGTTCTAAACTTCTTACATTTATGGATGATGAAGGCCACTGTGCTTGTCTATAGACAATTCTTTTACTTCGTAGCTTGGTTTGTGCTCTGACATGTGCTGTCAACTATTGGACCTTATATAGACAGGTGTGCCTTTCCAAATCATGTTGAATCAAAAGGATAATCAGTGGAAACAGGATGCAGCCGTAGGATCAGCCGTGTGGGGCAGCTGTAGGCTTGTGGTTAAGGAAGTGCCCTTGGGCAAGGCACCTAACCCCCAGTTGCTCTCCGGGCGCTGTGCTGGCTGCTCACTGCTCCGGGCATGTGTGCTCACTTCACCTGTGTGTGTGTATTTGTGTGTTTCCCTGCACGGATGGGTTAAATGCAGAGGACCAATTCCCTGGCAAAATGTATTACTTTCACTTTTTCTTTCACCTGATTTTTGTATAATGACAGTAAAGGTAATAAAGATTATTCTATTCTATACTGTTTTTGTTTTTTTTCACTTATGTAATTCCAGTTCACTGTTTGATCCCTTCTCCCCAAAATGTCACCATTGTCTCTGTAACTCTGAAGCACAAGTTGACATGGACCCCAGGACCTGGAACACCAGCCTTTACACACTTCAGAGTGCAGAGCTGTAATTATCAGTAAGTTTAAGCTTCTGTTACACCACACAGTCTCTAAAGATGCCATAGAATATTTGAACACTGATTTTTAGAACTGGTATTCAACTAATTTTTTACAGGTGATCATAATTTCCTGTTTAATTCCACAATCTGTCTCCTACTTAATGACATCTCGATTAGAATGGGCTAATAATGGGCTAGTCAACCTTAATGATTATTTACAGCACACATGTTTCAGGTGTTCCACAAGTTGGTGAACATTATTCCTACACAAGCCCGACTCATGCAAGCTGCATCTGCTCCGCCAGTTCACCTCACAAGGTTACCACTCTTGGACCATCCATAAGTGGTTATCAGCTGTGTGACTTTCCACTGGATATTTGTTGATGGTTCCTCTACTATTGGTAAATTTCATACTGTGGTAGATGAACAGCCCACAAGTTCAGCTATTGCTGAAACACTGGCACTACACCTCCAGGCTACAATTATCTGTTCACAACCAAACTTCATCAAGTTGCTCCATTTCCCCATAGCTGGTAAATGTTGATCAGAATTAAACCATGAAGCAGCTGAAGAAGGTGGTCTGCATGATGAATCACATTTTCTTTTACATCGTGGTTGCTGACTAGGTTTGTATATGTGTATTGTTAACTGAAGCAGTTTGATGTTTTCTTCAGACAAAGCACACCGCTTTATGGTAATGACATTTACCGTTAGATGATGTCCACACAGCAGTCCAATGCCATGTGAATGTGCAATGCAAAAATCTTTTATTGCACCACTAATTGGGGTTAAATTCTGTTTTATTCACATAGCACTTATTACAATGTCACACATCAGATTTACATAAATTGTATACAGACCCATTCCAAAAAATTGGAAAATCAGGTGAAGTTGATTAATTTCCACAATTCCATTCAAAAAGTTTATCTTTCATTGATTATAGATTCAGGGCCCACAATTTAAATGATTTAGATTTTGCGCTTCCAGCTTATAAAACCCACGAAAACAGGAATTCAAAAAATTAAAATACTGTGGAGAAATCAGGCCAAACTACATAGTGGAATGTGGCAGGAGAAGATGCACCAGCAAAAGAGATAATTGTGGGCTTCATTGGATTATCAAAAAGAGAAGATTCATGAATCTGGCAGAGATCCAGAAAGAGTGGAATTCTCAAATTACCTCTCAGTTTCTTTAGAAAAAAGAAATTAGGATCACATCCAGTAAATAAAAATATCGTACTTTCAAAACAATGTCAATCTTCAATACTTGGTTTGGAATTCTTTGCTTTAATAAATGCATTCCGCCTGTGGCATTGCAAGGGAGTTATGGAAACCCAGAATTCCTTGTCCGCTCTTCTTTGTTGTTGGGTCTGGTGGCCCTCACTTTTCTCTTGAGAATACCCCATAGATGCTTAATAAGGTTTAGGTTTGGCACTGTCAAGCACTGTAATAGCATGGGCATCAGACCAGGTTTTGGTTCTTCTGGCAGCATGGACGGGAAGATGCACCAGGCCCTTCTTAACGATTAAATCTGCATCTCCATACAGATCCTTAGCAGAAAGAATCATGTCTGTAGCGATGACCTTGGATTTAAGAATGCAGAGTTTACCAACACATGCACCGAATATTGAAAAAAAACCCAAAATCATGACTGGCTGTGGATATTTCACACTGGACCTCAAGCAGTTTGGGTTTTGTTTCTCACCCGTCTTCCTCTATACCCTTGGACCTTGATTCCCCAATGAACGGTACACTTTAATTTCATTGGAAAAGAGGACCTTTGACCACTGGGCAACGATCCAGCCCTTCTTCTCCTTTGTCTAGTTAAAACACTTCCTACATTGGCTCAAGTTCAGAAGTGGCTTAAACCGAGAAACTCGACAGTTGTAGCCTAGCTTCAGGATGTGTCTGAATGTGTTTTTTTAAAGCTGTGACTCCTGCATCATTCCACTCTTTCTGGATCTCTGCCAGATTCTTGAATTTTTTCTTTTTGATAATCCTCTGAAGTCACCGTCATTTTGTCCGTCCACTACATACTGTAGTTTGGGCTGATTTTGCCACAGTATTATACATTTTTTAAATCCAGTTTTTGTGGGTTTTATGAGCTGGAAGCCCAAATTGTGTAAAAATAAACAAATAAAATACTTGAAATCTTATAGATTGTGGCACCTGAATCTATAATCTATGAAATTTTAACTTTTTGAATGAAATTATGGAAATTAATTAACATTTCAATGATATTCTAATTGTAATGCTGACAGGAACACACAGGAGGAAGCGGAAGTGATTTCTGAGAGGATATTTTAATAAAGCATATAGAACTACTAACACAACGAAGAACAATATTACTAAACAAAGCATAAACATACACAGGAACATAGCACTTGACTCAATTAAGCATAGCAACACATAGTGTAAATCAATGATATTAGAACTAAACAAAACACAATCCACAGCTTATATACTAAAACATATTAGTGCGCACAGCAAAAACAGCTGTGTCCAATAGTTCAAGTAGCAGCCCCATCATTACTCCATAAACCCTTGATGTCACAGAATGCCGTTGGTTGTCATGTTTAATGAATCCATGAGGATTCAGTGAGGATGAAAGAGAAATAGCACATAAAGAAATTATTAGACATGATCATAGTAAATGAGTGTCTTGTTTTCTACATGAGCTTCAAATTAAAGACT
>JAOUQV010342597.1:0-10578 GCA_028565295.1 Aspidoras spilotus
TATGCCACTCAGAATGAAGAACTTCTTAGGGCAAACGGGGCCCGACATCTTGCTAGCAAGGTGTAGCTAATACATGTGTGGATTGTCTGGTTGATTCCAAGTTGAATTCTTGTACAAATGCCAAATGTAAATCTAACTTATGTTTTCATACACATTAGGGGCAGTCGTAGTACTTGAGTCTTAAACATTGAGTCTGGAAGACTGTTCCATAACTTAGGGGCTTTGTAAGAGACAGCTCTGCCACCTGCTGTAACTTTCATTATTCTAGGAACCTACAAGCAGCCGGCACCTTTTAAACGCCGTAGTGGAGGTGGATCATGAAGTATTAATAATATTGGACACTGCATGGGAGATCATTCCACCATTTAGCCGTGATGAAGGGTATGGAGAATAAACTGGCGCCGCTGAATCGTGGAAGGACCAGACGGCGTTCACCTCTAACAGAGTGAAGTGGGCGTACTGGAAAAGAGAATTTAGATACGACGGAGCAGAACCAGATATTTTGCTGTAGGTCAATGCCAGGACCTTGTACCGCATGCGAGTGTTTATTCCTTCCTCTTTCCTTGCCACTCTCGCCACCCGGCTTGTTCACTGGGTAAGATTAAGCTTATTTCAATTTCATTCATTCATTCGTTCTTTTATTTTCGATACCCGCTTAATCCTAGTTCTAGGGTCATGGGGAAGCCGGTGCCCACCCAGCAAC
This sequence comes from Aspidoras spilotus, assembly GCA_028565295.1. Lineage (NCBI taxonomy): Eukaryota > Metazoa > Chordata > Actinopteri > Siluriformes > Callichthyidae > Aspidoras > Aspidoras spilotus. The sequence continues at coordinate 704 of JAOUQV010342597.1, forward strand.
TCTGGGCACGAGGGCAGGAACAACCCGAAACAGGGTGCAAATCCATCATAGGGCACACAAACACAATCACACACACATTCACACACTAATGGGCAATTTAGAGACACCAATTAAGCTATCATACATGTCTTTGTAATGCGAGAGTAAACCGGAGTACCCGCTTTGTTGTGAGGCCACAGCACTGTCCATTGTGCCACCATGCCACCCTCTTATTTAAATTTCTAATCTATAAATTGTATATGATTTCTGTGAAGCTGCTGTCCTCTGCGCCACTGTGCCACTCTGTATAAGAAGAAAAGGAGGGGACTGGGCACTGAGCCTCAAACACGGACAAGAAAGCTACAGCATCTCCGGAGGCAAAAGGGGTCCAACCTAATTTTAGATAGGTGTTCCTAATGAAATGTACACTTGACCTGACTTCGGCGTCTATGAGTGTAGAGACATTAAGATTATGACCGCAAGATGGTGCTGTTTACACAGAAGTGAAATCCACATTACTGCCAGTGTAAGATTTTAATTCTTATTTATTTTCACATTATTTGGCATTGACTGACACGAGGGTGGCACGGTGGCGCAGTGGATAGTGTTCCCCCCCTGTTCGCGTGGGTTTTCTCCGGGTACTCCGGTTTCCTTCTGCATTCCAAAGACGTGTATGATAGGTTAATTGGTGTCTCTAAATTGCCCATAATGTGTGAACGTGTGTGCGCCCCATAATGGATTGGCAACCCTTGTATATACTTGTATATATATATATGGTGGCACGTGACACAGTGGGTAGTGCTATCGCCTCACAGCAAGAAGGACCTGGGTTCGATCCCCGTGTGGGACGACTCTGGAAATCTCTGTATGGAGTTTGCATGTTTTCACGTTACTTGTGCTGGTTTTCCCTGGGTGCTCTGGTTTCCTCCCGCATTCCACAGGCATTCCGTTTAGGTTAATTTCTGTCTCTAAAGTGGCCATTAGGGTGTGACTGTGCGACCTGTAATGGATTGGCGTCATGTCTAGGGTTGTTCCAGCCCCTTGTTTCAGAGTTGCTGGGTGGGCACCGGTTGGCTCGCGACCCCATGTGGATTAAGAGGAAAAGAAAACCCTTGGCTAAAGTGGCCATTAGGGTGTGACTGTGCGACCTGTAATGGATTGGCGTCATGTCTAGGGTTGTTCCAGCCCCTTGTTTCAGAGTTGCTGGGTGGGCACCGGTTGGCTCGCGACCCCATGTGGATTAAGAGGAAAAGAAAACATTTATGTAGTTATGCATTAAAAAAGAACAGTAACGGAAAGCATATTGGCATGTAGAGGTGGTCGAGACAGCTTGCTGGAGTACAACCCCAGAATGGGTCAGAAAGGTGATTTCAGTGACTTTTAACATGGCATGGTTATTGGTTCCAGAAACTGTTGATTCACTGCGATTTTCATGCCCGTCCATCTCTAGGTTTCACACAGAATGCTCAGAAAAAAGGGACAATATCCAGTGAGGGACAGACACTTGTGTGGATGGAAAATGACCTTGTTGATATGATAGGTCAGAGGACAATGGACAGACTGGTTTGATAGAAAGACAACACTCGATACAACCAAAGACATTTGATTTGATTTGATTGGATCCTTTATTGATCTCTGGAGGAAAATTGTTCTCTGCATTTAACCCATCCAGGTGTGAACATCTGGAGCAGTGTACTGCCCCCGTTTAGGCGCACATGGAGCACTACAGCCATGACTTGCCTAGAGCGGGAAACAAACAGGCGATCTCTTGGTCCCTAGCACTATACCCTCTATCCATTAATCCACGGCTGACCCCGTGCATGTGCATGTAGAATACCTTCTCTGTTAAAGGTGCACTAAATCAAACGGGTGGGAATTGGGAGGGTTTTACTAATAAGTTGTACCTAATAAAGTGACCGGTAATAGTGTGCGTGTGTGTGTATCAGTTGGAATGATGTTGCCCCACGCAGCTCGCGCGCATAGCTGCTCTGTTCCTTTTGCCTTGCATTAAAATATTTTGGGTGTTAGTAAAATGTATCTCTGACGTACAGGATCATGTGAGTTTTTTTGTTTTTTTTTTTCTTCTTCTCCTTCGTCCCAGATCTCCCAGTGCAATGCACAGCCACTTTCACTCTCCACTCTCCGCTCTTGTCTTTGGGTGAGTTCTATTCCCCCCCAAAAAAAAAAAAAAATCTCTAAAGGATTTGATTTGTTTGAGCGAGCAGAGTCGGGGGTTCTTTATCTCTGGCAGGTAGGAATCGAATTGATTTATATAAATATATATAATATATATATATGATTACTCTTGTACACTAGCGTTGGATTATAATAGATTTTAATTTTATTTTAATTTATTACATTAGAATGACATGTTTCTGGCTCGCGCTGTTTGGAAGTTACTGAACGCCGCGTCGGAGCTTCTTCTTTTTCATTTCGGGGACATTTCACTTTCAAGTGCGCTTTCAAGTGCGCGTCTTCCGACCCCCTCTCCCCCCACACACCCGCACCACTTCTCCCATTCCGGGGCTCGGTTTTGGGTTGATCAGTGTTATTTGGTGCCTGTTTTGTATTAAAAAAGCCTGACCCCGTTCTTACAGACGCTTAAAAACAAGGAGCATGCGAGTGCTCGCTATTCCCTAAACTTTGCACAGGCAACGCGCTGTAACCCAAACCCCTGGTCATCCAGGGATAAATATCACCATATGTAATCTGCGGGTTACAAGATCACAAAATGCGCTTAATTCGAAGTAATGTTTATCTTCTTGGTGCAATCTGGGCTTAATAATTCTAATAATAATACTAATAATAGTAATAATAATAATCCAAACTCGTGTCGGAAGTGAAGCACAACTCCGCAATACAACTTTGAACATTAAAAGTGGTGGCTGCTGTTGCCACCGGCAACTGGTCTTTCCAAATGCCTTGTACTACACGGGACATTTTGCTAGCTCAGCCCGCCGAATTAGCCGTGCAATAACCACTCCTATAAACCCCTATCCCAACCGCAGCCGCGATAATTACACGCATTTGCACCTTATATGAGTATTCTAAAGGGTGTAATATACGCCAGGTTATGGTTAGGGCTTTAACCGAGGCGACATCACTGTCATGGTTCAACTTAGCGAACTGGTTAGTTGTTTAGTCATTAGCCACATTGCTAGCATGTCGTTCTTGGACTCATTCATTTATTCATATATATCTGCTCTAAATGCACTACATAAACGTTTCCGTGATTAATATCATTAAAGATAATAATATTAATATTATTAATATTAATAATAATGATGATTCAAATAGGTACATAGCGTGTCTGGCTAAGTATCATGGTGCTAACATGACTGAGCAGTGTAGTGTAATGAATGGTCACAGACAGCTTTGGTTTTATTTATATCTAAAAGTTATGCTTGCTTTATATACATTCTATGTGGGTAGTTAAAAAATCTCGCTTTCCAGTTAAAGTCTGTGATAAATTAAGCAAACTAAATAATATAAACCAGATAATAAATATACTACTAACTACTATATATATACTGTACATGGCCTCTGTTCTGGGGTCATGTTGTGGGATTTGGGGGATTATAGGAAGTACATTTTAGGGACGAGGTTTTGTGGTTAAAGTTCTGCACCACGGGCTTTGTGGTCTGCTCGGAGTCGCAGTGGATAGAGACATTTCTGTGGGAAGTTTGCATGTTCTACTTGTGTTCGCCTGGGTTTACTCCGGGTTCTCCGGTTTCCACCGAAAAGTCCAATGACATGTACAGAGGTGCAATATTGTCATTGCCTTGTATATACAGTAGATATACGACTTGACAGTTGTGTTCCTGTCCTTAACACGGCCATCAATGCCGATGCTGATGTTAATCTATCACTGAACAAACATACATTCAGGTGTAAATCGTTCGAGTCACATGTAGAAATATATGTATTTAAAATATATTTATTTTACCTGTATTTACAGCTTTCTATATTGTCCACAGTCTTGCTTGATTGTAGTACCAGTTCAGTTCAAGCCAGTGATGGCAGGTGAGAAATGTAGGATTATCGTAACAGAGACATAAAACTATCGTATGTTTGCTGTTTTTTTGGGATTATTGATCTTACATTGTACAAAGGGCAAAAGTTTCGCACAAATACGATAATTATCGTTCATCCGGCGACGCTAGCCATGTTTACACGCGTGAAATTTCTTAATCAGATTAAACATCTGAGGGATTGGAAATTAAATAATCTGAATATGACGAGCGTACATGTGCTCCAAGCTTTGTTAGGAATAGCAGCATTGTGACATGCGCAGTGATGTCATATCCCTGAAACAAGCACAGAAGAAGAATGTGTACCTCCAACTGCGCTATAAACAAACCACCATTTACGGAATTGCCCCACATGCCCAGTCTAGTTATTTCTTAATCTCAATCGGATTAAGCGAGTACACGGACGTCTTTCCGGATAAGGATCGGCATAAACCACTGCTCTCGTTCGGAATACAGTTTCATTCCGACTGAGCTTGATCCGATCAAAACCTTCCGAATGACAAGTATAGGACGCATTTTTATTCCCATCGGACCTTTATGCCGAATATTTTTGTCCGTGTAAACATAGCTAGTGGTTCAAGCTTTATTTATACCTAATGACTGAAACACAATGCTTTGAGAGCTAGGTCAAGGTCATGCCAGGTCAGTGGGTAGAAAGTGTAACTCAGTCTGGAATTCATTCTCTGTGTAAGGGGTCATGTGGATGTGGACGTGGACGTGGACGTGGATGACCCCTTCCATGGCTTCAACAATCATATTAAAACTCTAGTCAGTGGGTTCGTGAACATTTGCTCTTTAGATCAGTATGTAGTCGTAATTCAACGTTGTACAGCTACAGAGTCGTAAGTCAAACGTCTTCACCGACGTTGTCACTCTATCCATGCTGCATTTCTTATGAATAATGTTGAAGACGTCTCTTGCAACCGCGCTCGTAATGACAGTGTTCTTCTCCGGTGCAGGTGCAACGTACAACCGCTGTTTTCTCACAGGTATATGGAAGAATCGACACATTAGCGAGATGTTGATGTTGCTATAGACATCACAAATATTCCAGTCATTCAGTCGAGTACACTAGAGGTGGCACAGCTCTTCGTATATAAGAGATCGCTGGTTCGATCCCCGTTGGCTGAAGTGCCATTGAGCAAGGCACCCAACTTCCCCAACTGCTCCCCGTGTGCCTCAGTGGGGCAGCACACTGCTCCGGGTGTTCACACCTGGATGGGTTAAATTCGGAGAACTATTTTTCTACAGGAATCAATAAAATAATCAGAATAAAATAAAAAAAAAACACCCTCGACATTTTGGACGCCTCTGCTTTAAGGTGTTTCTCTAGTTCCTTTAGTTGTCTCCTGCCCTAAAAGCACTTTGTACTATAAATGGCATCCAGGTGTGGGCAAGTGTATGAACGTGTGTCCCCTGTGTTTGAGGATAGGTCAAGAGTTCACCTGAACCCTTCTCCACTAGGATGGTGTACAACACATAGGTCCTGATACATTTCAGATCGGTATCATGGGTATCCTAAATTATTTTCTCAAAACATGCATTCGTTCATTTTCTATACCCGCCTAATCCTAGTTCACGGGGAAGCCGGTGCCCACCCGAGGGCAGGAACAACCCTAAACAGTTCGTCAATCCATCATAGGGCGCACACACTCGCACACTGACGAGATATTTAGAGACACCAATCATGCATGTCTTCAAAATGCGGGATGAAGGCAGAGTAGCCGGAGGAAACCCGGGCGAACACAGGGAGAACATACAAACTATGTGCCCCCCCCTTTTTCAAAACAAACCTATTAATTATTGCAAGACAGTCTTAAATCAGTCTGATGTCTCACCAAAGCCTGGAATTTCACCATGTTTGAACGAGGACATGCCATGACACTGAGCTCAGTGTGACCCAAATATACACAGCTGAAAAAAATGAAAGGCATGGCACAACATGGCACAATCCAGAACCGGATCAACTTCATTATGCCTTAGTATGAATCTATAGGACTGGCGTGATGAACTCATGTTTCTCATTTTCAGTCACTTGCTGTTGATGATGATGATGATGGACAGTACTATCTAGCACATGGCACCAAATTCTTCCTAGAACTTCACTGAGGAACGTTTTTTTTTTCTGATGATGGTCTGTCACATGGCTGTGAAATCCCTTGTAGGTGTTCAACAGGGTTGCGATCAGATGATTGAAGGCCATAGTGTACGGGTTCGGTCATCATTCCCTTTGTCTTTATGCCTTCGTGGTAGTGTACAGGGTCGTCCTGGCAAACGTCCACGCCCATCAGGGTCTAATGTTTCAGTATTGTATAAAAGTCTCCAGTCGGATGGATGTTGCTTCACGGTATGGGCACGAGTGTTGGCGAACCATAGCGGCATAATATACTGTAGAAACACACCGAAGTGGGCCATTGGTCAGAATTCCATCGCACCGTTGACTCTCTGCTTCTCAGGTGCTAGTTATTCGAGAACAAAATGTCCCGGAAGCGCTAGATTTGGAACACCCTGCAGGTCACATTCACTCGTCGGTCACTGTATTAGGTACAGTTGTTCAGTTGCCTCGTTAGCGCAAATATCTAATCAGCCGATCACATGGTCGCAACTCGGTGAATGTGTGTGTGTGTGAAAACAGTTTAGTCACATGACAAAGACGTGCTGTAAAGGAACAGTGTCTCAGACGCTAATGAAACTGTTTGTACTCAACAGAAAGCGTTATAAAGCGTCACTGTCTGCCGGTTGTTTTGATCCAGTTTATTTACAGCTACTACAGTGGGCATGGGTCAACTTACAGTGTGGTGTAGTCTCGCTGCTTTGTGGAGTATGTCCGCTGATGTCTTTATGCCGATGAGTGCATGTAGAGGTGGAGGTTAAGTACAAAGTAATGGAGAAGAATGGTGATTGAAGTGACTTTGAATAGCGTGGCATGGTGGTCGGTGCCAGTACGGTGCTGGTATACTGGGTATTTTCAGAAAGTGCTTGTATACTGGGCATTTTCACACACAACCATCTGTAACAGTAACTCAAATAAACACTGGTTACAACCGAGGAATGTAGAACTCTGTTGATCTCTGTTGGAAGTGTGCCAGGAAGAATTAATGCCGTTCCGAATGTAAAAGTGGGTCCACTAATGAAGTGGCTGTTAAGGGTAAGGGTAAGGGTATAATCCCTGATGGAAGTGGCACAAATGATGGTTATGTCACAATTTGCTTTCATATAAAGTGTTGAATTGTCCATTTCATAGCAAAAGGCAACATTTGCAAGCTATGCGTAAATGGGGCATTGACAGAAAGTTGGCGCCCAAAGGTGTGGAGGCAGTGATCGAGCAACAGCTGCAATTGTGGTCTGTTCCCAGGGTGTCAGTGTGGTACCAATCCTGCAGGAACAATAAACACACATCCGGCCGAAGGGTGCGGTGGACCCATGAGATACGTCGCAGCACTGCTGCAGCGGACATGAGTCGACTAGGGTACGGAGGATGTTTGCCACCTTGCGCAGTGTGGAGGTTACTATGGCATACGGTTGGTTTGGCTTCATGTCGAGGGATTAAGAGATTACAGACGAGATTCTTCGCCATGGCATTGTAAAGCTGGGCATTTTCATCTCGACTATAATTAGGGCAGAGGTTTTGTGGTTCATGGTCTGTACCACAGACTGGGAGGTTATGAGGTCAGATCCCAGGATAGCCAGAGGCACGGATGAGCGCTCAAACAAACACCCTGATCGACTGCTTGTAAATCAAAGCCATTTACTGTGAATTATCATGGGTGGCGCAGTGGATAGTTCTGTCGCCTCACAGCAAGAAGATCCCGGGTTCGAGCACCGGGCGGGGCGACTCGGGACATTTCTCTGTGAAGATTTCATGTTTGCATGTGTGCGGGTTTTCTCCGGGTACTCCGGTTTCCTCCCGCATTCCAAAGACACGCATGATAAGGTTAATTGGTGTCTCTAAGTTGCTCGTTATTGGGTGAATGTGTGTGTGTGTGCCCTATCATGGATTGGTGCCCTGTCTAGGGTCGTGCCCAGAGTTGTTAGGCGGGCACCAGGTATAGAAAATACATGAATGAATGAATATTATTTTTGAACCTGTGTCCTACTCACTGGCCACTTTATTAGGTATACCTTTCTAGTAAAATGATGGACCCCTTATCTTAATTCTTCCTGGCACACTTCCAACAGAGATCAACAGAGTTCTACGTTCCTCGGTTGTAACCAGTGTGTATTTGAGTTACTGTTGCCATTCTATCATCATCATCATCATCATCATCATCTCTAACCAGTCTGTCCATTCTCCTCTGACCCTCTCACTGATATCAACAAGGTCACGTTTATCCACACACAACTGCCTCAGCTCTGTAGATATGTATGTATCTGCTGGTGGATGAAGAGCCCAGTCCTGGACAAGCAGACATGTCTGAAGATGTCATAGCCTGGGTCGTCCTGATCTTTCATGTGGACCCGCTAGCTGTTGGCAGCCATAGAAACTTTTCCTTCAGCGTAGGTGGTGTGTTGCTTGCCCGTCCTCCTCCTTCCACCCAGGTGGCATCAATATCCACGGATTTCAGGTCACAATTGCAGAGATCGCTGTAGCGCAGTTGGGTTTGCCCAGTAATCATTTTGCCGAATGCCAGATGGCCGTAGAGAATGTCTTCTGAGATGCGCCGATCCTGTATTCGCCATACGTGGCCCAGTCAATGCAGGCGGCGCTGCCTAAGAAGTGTGAACCGGCATGGGACAGGACCTTTGTTTTGCTAGCAGATTGGGCACGTGAAAGATTCCCAGCTTCCTTTCCTGCAGCAGTGTGTTGAAATGGCTGGTGTTGTACACTGCCGTATTTGTCTTCACACTAGTCTTGGAGTTCTGCCAGACACATGAGGTGAGACGAGGGTTGAGAGAGGGTTGCTGCCACTTTGCAGATCCAGACTGATGGTGAGTCCAGAGTCTTGGGAGAAGCCTGTCCTCAGAGACTGTAGCTGAGTGGGTCAATACTCCTGCATCATCAGAAAACAGCACTTTGGCCAGGTTGAAGGGGTTTACACCTGAGCTGGTGCGAGGGTAGATGCTCTCAGAAGAATGGCACAGAAGCATGGCAGTAAAAAGATTGGCAGCTTGTGGCTTTTCATGTAGGCGAAGTAGAGCGTCGGCGCGAGGACACGCTGCGCATGGAGGACAAGTTCTCGGAGCGGCTGTCTTTGAACTGCGCTGTCTGGTTCATGTTGCCTCGGTAGCACTGTGTCATGCTGTGAAACTTCGGAGGAAACTCTATCTTGGGTAGGATCTGGACGAGGATTTCTCTGCTGACTAGTTTGAATCCTCTGTTCATGTCACTGAGGGAAACATGGAGTGGCATCTTCTGTTTTCAACACTCGTGTCTACTGATTATAGGGCATACTGCGGGTGCAGGAGTGGAATGGGCACATTCTACAGCATATAGGCGGGCAGTAGCCCGGTACTCACGGTCACTAGGGAACTGCTTTTTCTTGTGCTGCTCAATCAGACACCGTTGGCACTCGTACGTTTGAAACGGTTGTGTATTTGTCCTTTGATCTTCCTCTGATGTCTTTCTCACACTGTTTCACCCCCGTCCTTTCACTGGTGTGTGAGCTGTTTGATTGTGGAAATGCTACCTACAGCATAGTGTGGAGTTTCCAGAGATTCCACACTTTTACTCTCATATGTGCAATAAACAGTACAATTCTTACAGTGAGTAGTGTTGTAGCCTCATAGCACGAAGGACCCGGGTTCCATCCCTGAGAAAATGACCTCTGACCCTGTCATATAGTGTCTTTTCCTGAGACTTCACCAAACTCACTCTAATGGCTTAATAATAATAATAACAATAATAATATTAATAACAATAATAAT
>JAOUQV010342605.1:0-10577 GCA_028565295.1 Aspidoras spilotus
TCCCTCTGACCACTGTGCAAGACTTGTATGTGTCATTCCCAAGACAAATTGACGCTGTATTTGCCGCAAAAGGAGGCCCTACACCATACTAATACATTATTGTGGTCTAAAACCAGGTGTTACAGTTTCATTGTCTAACTCCTGTACATTTTACACAAAGAAAAACTATTCTACCTTTTATCTCTGGAGACCTTCAGAAGCTTTCTCTGTGCTACTCTCAGCTCCTCCTGAAAACATTCCTGCTCCTAAAATAAAAAGAATACCAAAATGCAATGGGTTTTAATCAAACATCGGAAAACACACCATTAATACGCTCACTGTTATTAGGTACACCTTGCTAGTTAAAGGGTTAAACCCTTTTGTCCCCAGAACTGCCTTAATTCTTTGCGACATACTTTCAACAGAGATGCTAATTGACATTCCTTGGCTGCACAACAATTGGTTGAGTTACCGTTGCCGGTCTATCATCTCAAACTCTGTCAATTCTCCTCTGACCTCTCACATCAACAATGCATTTTCAATCACACTGCCGCTCAATGGTCATTTTAGACCATTCTTTGTAAACCATAGAGATGGTCGCTCATGAAAATCCTAGTAGATCAGAAGTTTCTGAAATACCCAGACCACCCCGTCTGGCACCAACAACCATGCCATGTTCAAAGCCACTTAAATCACTTTTCTTCCCTATTCTGATGTTCAGTTTGCACTTTAGCAAGTTGTCTTGACCACCTCTACATACCTAGATGCATTCAGTTCCGGCAACGTGATTGGATGATTAGATATTTGTGTTAACACGCAATTGAACAGGTGTACCTAATAAAGTGGCCAGTGAGTGTAAACAAAGGAAACGAGATTTACTTACATACACCAAAAATTTTAATTTCCGCTTTAGATTTTTGTATTTCCGCTTGTAATCCACATCTAATTCAGTCTGGCCGTTCATATCTGCACAGGAACGAACATCAGTGTTTTTAGTGAAATATGGAACACAAATCATTAACACACTTAATACACGATACACTCCGAAGTAGAATCCGTCCTCTTGGATATTTTACAATTTAATGATGCGCCTCATGGGGGGTAACAAACAGCAGGGGTCCGGGGGTGTAAGGCGATTTATTCAAAATCCAAGGCACAATTAACCAGCATGGCTACCTCAGCATTCTGCATCGACATGCCATCCCATCAGGTTTGTGCTTAGTGAGGTCATCATTTGTTTTCTCAAAACCTCCAGGAAGTAGTGTTTTGTCAGATGACCTCCTGACCTCCACAATCACCAGATCTAAACATAATTAAGATGTTTTTCATTTTTATTCTGATTACTTTATTGATGCCCGGAGGGAAATTCTTCTCTGCATTTAACCCATACAGGTTTGAACACCCGGAGCAGTGTGCTGCCCCATTGAGGTGCATGGGGAGCAGTTTGGGGGAAGCTGGGTGCCTTGCTCAACAGCACTTCATCCATGACTTGCCTAGAGTGTGGATCTCTTGATCCCCAGCCCAGCTTGGACCGGCGATCTCTTGGTCCCCAGCCCTCTACCATATCCATTTAGCCACGGCTGAACCGCTTTTTTTGGGATGAGTTGGACCGCAATGTAACAAACAAGTGCTCAGCAACTCTGGGAACTCCTTCAAGACTGCTGGAAAACCATTCCAGGCTGATTGAGAGAACGCCAAGGATGTGCACAGCTGTAATCAAAGCAAAAAGTGACTACTGTGTTTCCTTATGTGTTCCTTCGCAGTCTGGATGAGTTTAGTACTAATTTGCAATGTAGGAAAGACACTAAATAAATAAAAACACTGAATAAGAAGGTGTGTATCATTTAATAATGTGCCTCAAGGGTGTAGCAAAGGGCAGGGGTCTGGGGTGTGAGGAAGGTCTTCAACACCCCTACACTTTGAGACTGTAATTATAATTTGTCAATCATAATTTCAGAGGGGATTTTCCTTCCCCATACCAGAACACACACACACCTCTGAAATGTTTGATACATCCCTGCTGCGCGTAACTAATCGTTTAATAACACATCTATTAGCCACTATGCTTGCACACAGCCGAACTGGTCCTCGACACATATACACACACTTGTGAAGTGAACACACGTGGCCGGAGCGGTGAGCTGCCTTCACAGCACCCTGGGAGCAACCGGGTGTTAGGTGCCTTGCCCAAGGGCACTTCAGTCGTATCCCCGGCGGTAGCGGGAATCGAACCGGAGAGCTTAACTGCCCCTATATATTAAGTGTGCCTTAGATTAGAAACTAGATAGCAACATTATCCGGTAGCAAATTCACACAGTGTCGATTAATGTTGGGCGTTTTACAATTTTAAAAACACTTGCTTTGACAAAAGAAGGGGAAAAAAGGACACTGACCGGAAGTACAGAGTTTAGCACAAGAGCACCCGAAGAAGAAAAGACGCCTTGCGCTTTGTTTACTTCCGCTTAAGTTGATTTTTCTTCTTCTTCTTCTACTACTTCTTCTTCTTCTTCCTACTCCGTTTTTTTTGGCGGACAGCAGACCAACTAAAGGTGCATTATCGCCACCTAATGTACGGTAGTAGTGTGGGATTTCAGAATTTTAGATATAGAAAACGTTCTTCTTCTTCTTCTTCTTCTTCTTCTTCTTCTTCTTCTTCTTCATTTTTTTTGGCGGACAGAAGACCAACTTAAGGCGCATTATCGCCACCTACTGTACGGTTATAAAAATAATAATTTAACCAATAAACAGAACAAGACTTATGAGTTTAGCGTAGTTCTTCTTCAGAATGTCAGTCGTGGATAAATGTATAGGGTAGAGGGATAGGGACCAGTTCGACCTCTACTCGGCAAGTCATGGCTGAAGTGTCGTTGAGCAAGGCACCCAACTGCTCCCCGAACGCCTCAATGTGGCAGCACACTGCTCTGGGTGTTCCCTGGATGGGTTAAATGCAGAGATATAATTTTGCTATAGGGATCAATAAAAGTAATCAAATCAAAATAGATTCTATTATACAGATTCTATTATACTTTCCTATATTCTTTATTGATTATTGATTATTGATTAACTTCATCTTCAGCATCAAAGGTCATTTTAATGACCGGAACAAGGTCATAATCATACACACGTTTTACATCTTATACACAAAATCATATATTTATACACAAGTCAATGACAATTTATCATTTCCAATTAATTAGCCTGCATGTTTTTGGACGATGGGAGGAAACCAGAGTAACCGGATGAAACCCATGCAAACATGTGGAGAACATGCAAACTTATTCATTCATTCATTCATTAATTCATCCATTTTCTTCTGCTTAATCCACAAGTGGTCACGGGCCAACTGGTGCACGCCCTGCAACTCTAGGCACAAGGGCATGAACAACCCTAGAAAGTGCGCCAATCCATTGTAGGGCACACAAACATTTATAGTCACTTATAACTGAGACACATTATAGACATTCTATCTCCCTGGAATGTGGGAGTAAACCAACATGAACACAGCCATAACATGCAAAACTCCACGCTGAAATTTCCCAGGTCACCCCAACCAAGGATTGAACCCAGGTCCTTTTTTGCTGTAAAGCCACAGCACTATCCACTGTGCAACCCTTCCACCCTCTTCCCCATATGACACTTCACCCATCAATGAGAAATTCTTAAGACCTTTTTCTCTAATGATTCTACTAACATGCATGTAATACACATTTCACTGTTTCTCTTTGATGGTATTGGGGCAAAGTCCTGTATCCTACCCTGTGTACACTTTATACCCTGTTTCCCGTATTGATTGATTTAATTGTTTATGACCTATCTTAAGCAGAATGAGTACCATTTCATGTCTCCTACCATACCGCAGATAAATCCGGGGTTTGAGCCCCGGGTGGGATAACTTGGGAAATTACTGTGTGGCTTCCCTGCATTGCATGGGTTTCTCCGGGTACTCCGGTTTCATCTTGCATTCTACAGAAAAAAAGCCTTATTAAGGGATATATTAAGAAATAATGGCAGTCCAGTCTGTATGAGATCATAAACATAGGTGCAGGCACATGTCTGCTATCCAGCCACACGTTGGTGTAGGGGCAGAAGGACATGACATATGTTCTGAGATATTTAAAATCTGCAAAAGCCAGGTGAACTGTAAGATTCTCAAGGTTTATAGCCGCTAATTAATGTACACACACTCTGACACAAGGGAAGCAGGAGTTCGGTGTAGGATCTGTAGGGAGGGGTGAGAGGTGCATAATAGGGAGACCTAAAGAGATGGATGGGTGAGGGGTGACGGTGTAAGGTGGGCAAACGAAGTCTGACAGCCTGACCTTTTGATTGTCATGTCTGTTAAATATTTAGCGCCACCGTTGCTACACTGCTATTGCGCCATTTCTTTACAGAAACATTAAAAGAACGTTAATCACACAGAACTTTACGGGGTGTGATAATGTTCCCCTGATATTTCTGGTAAACATGCACACACTCTTGCACACACTCATGTTGGTATTGCTATACTTGTAAGGACCATCCATAGACAACATGGCTTATTAGCTTGTAGCTCATTAATGCTAGCACTTACACAAACCATAAACTTAACCTCAGTAATAAAAATTATTTTTTTTAATTAAAATTAATTATTTTAATTATTAAAACTTAAAAAAAAAAAAAAAAAAACATTTTCCTTGTGGGGTCCAGCCAAAATGTCCTCACAACAACAAATGCCCTCACAACAATGCTGGTGTCTGACTAGAATAGTTCCTCACAACTATATAAAAACATGCCCATACACACACACACATACACACACACACACAAACACTCACATACATTACAGTCATTGTCCTCTGACGTTGTCTCTTGTTGCAGAGATAAAAATAGAAAGCTCTTCTCTCAGGGCCATGAACTGACCATTTGTTGTGCTTTGTGACAGCTCTTATAAACTCTTTGTTTCTTCCTATGTGTTATATATATTATGTTTATGTATCACTATGATGATGATGATGATGATGATGATGGATTATAATAGTACATGTTGCTATTATTGTGTACATTTAAACACGCTACTGACCAAACCCCCATTCCAGCCCCTGGATTTATTTGTCACATTGTCTCTGTCCTTCTATTCTCTCTCTCTCTCTTTCTCTCTCTCTCTCTTTCTCTCTTTTTCTCACACACACGCACACACACATACACACACGGACAGAGTCGTCTGCTCTCTCGCTCACACACTCTTGTATGACGTCCTGAAGGTTTATCTTCCTTTGCTTCCGTGCCCCTGGCGAGAAACTGGGAATGTACACCAATCACATGCAGGACACAAATAACAACTGCAACAAGTCTCTTCTTAATGACCAGAAGGTAAGCGTAAACGAGTGAAGGCAAAGATGAGTGTGGGGTATTTCTTGCCCTTTGGTTCACTGCTGAGAGATGAATTACCGCTGACACCGTCTTTCTTTATTATAAAATCGTTTATTAAAAGATAAAAGAATAGACAGACGTCTGCCAAGATCCGCCATAGCTCGGGGGGGCCCGGATTCCTCAGGTCTCTGTCGACGTGGAGCACCTTAAAGCCTATGTAGGTCAACTTATAGCAAACAGATGTGATCATTACACAAAGGAATTCCATGTCGGCTCCAAGCTTCAATATATAGGCGTCAATATACAGATTTCCATCTCAACACATGGAACCCAAAGGTCCCCAGTATAAGAACTGTATAAGATATTTGGTTACTGCTTAACATACTGTATATAAGACTTTAGACACCCCAGAGGAACCTGCTTATGCCAGGGCATATTTTGGATTTCTATTGAACATGTGTCAAGCAGGGGGACAGAATATCACCTTTTAAATGTTTAATATTTGTAATATTAATTAAATTTATTTAATTCTATTTATTTATATATATATATATTACGGGCGGCAAGGTGGCACAGTTGGTAGTGAGGTCGCATCAAAGCAAGAAGGACCCGTTTTTGATCCCCAGGTGGGGTAAACTGGTACATTTCTGTGTGGAGTTTGCATGCACAGGTCTTCTCTGGGTGCTCTGGTTTCCTTCTGCATTCCAAAGACATGCACACTAGGTTAAGTGGTGTCCCTAAAGTGGCACTTAATGTGTGAATGTATGAGTGTGTGTGTGTGTGCCCTACAATGGAGTGGCACCCTGTGTAGGGTTGTTCCCGCACTTCCGCCCAGAGTTGCTGGGTGGGCACCGGCTAGCTCACGACCCTGTATGTATTAAGTTGAATATAATAAATGAATAAATCAATATATATTTATTATATATATATATTGGATAGTGGAGAGTGCTGTGGTCTCACAGCAAGAAGATCAGGGTTCGAGTCCCGACTGAGGCGACTCAGGAAATTTCTGTGTGTAGTTTGCATGTTCTCCCTGTGTTTGTGCGGGTTTTTTCTGGGTACTCTAGTTTTCTTTCCGCATTACAAAGACATGCGTGATAGATTAATTGATGTCTCTAAATTGCCGATGAATGTGTGTGTGATTGTGTGATGGATTGGCGTCCTGTCTAGGGCTGTTCCCGCCATTGCACCCAGATTTGCGGGGTGGGCACAGGTTTTCCCATGACCCTAAACCAGGATTAAGAAAATGAATGAATTAATGCTTAAGCCTGGTTTAGGGTCACGGGTATCCGGTGCCTAACCGGCAGCTCTGGGCAAGAGGGCAGGAACAACTCTAGACAGGGCGCCAATGCATCATAGGGCACACACAATCACACACATTCACACACTAACAGGCAATTTAAAGACTATCATGCATGTCTTTGGAATGGAAGAGGAACCCGGAGAAACAGCACACAAACACGGGAAGAACATGCAAACTTGCACACAGAAACTTCCAGAGTCGCGCCACCCGGGCTCCAACCCAAGATAATCTTGCTGTGAGGGCACTGGCCACTATGCCGTCTAATATATTTATATAAATAAATAAGATAAATAATTAAATAATAATTCCGGAACCTGACCAATAAATTTATTATCATGGTGGCGTAGTGTGTAGGGTTGCTGCTTTTCAGTAAGAATGTCCTGGGTTTAAGTCCTAGATGGGGTATCCTGGGGATAAACTGGGTTTTCTCCCACCGTCCAAAGACATGTCTTAGACAGTCTAATTGGTGTCTCTAAATTTTCCTTAGTGGGGATGTGTATAATGATGTAGTGGCACCCTGTATAGGGTTGTTCCTGGCTTGCGCCATGTGCTGCCAGCTAGACCCGAGGTTTCTCTGCGACCCTGACTATGACTAGCGAGAATGAATATACTGTACCACTTATCCACTTTTGCCCTGTTGCCTTTTTCTTTAGGAGAAGCTCATCCAGGCGATTAAAAAGATTAAGCATGAAATTGACGAGTGCCATGAAGCGGAGAAAGACACTTTTTCAGATGCAGTCGATGTGGAGGTAATGACAGGATTACAATGGTAACCTGGTATCAGCATTGCACGTCTTTGTCACCATCTCTCAGTCTACTTCATTTCTAATCCACACATCTTTCTAGGGTGTTTGCTTATACCAACCCGATTTGCAAAAAGTTGGAACAAGTCCATGTTTACCACTATGAGACATCCCCTTTTCTCTTTACAACAGTCTGGAAACGTCTGGAGACTGAGGAGACAAGTTGCTCAAGTTGAGGGATAGGGGTTAATCCATTTAATTCTAATGTAGGATTGTCTTAGGTCTTTTTTGTCGTCTGCTTCTTTTTATAATGTGCTAAATGTTTTCTATCTGGACTGAAGGCTGGCCAGTTCAGTACCCAGACACTTCTTCTACGCAGCCATGATGCTGTAATTGATGCAGTATGTGGTTTGGCTTTGTCATGTTGTAAAATGCAAGGTCTTCTCTGAAAGGGACGTCGTCTGGATGGGAGCAGATGTTGCTCTAGAACCTGGATATACATTTTAGTATTGATGTTGTCCTTCCAGATGTGTAAGCTGCCCAAGCCACACACACAAATGCAACCCCATACCATCAGAGATGCAGGTTTCTGAACTGAGTGCTGATAACAAATTGGGTCGTCCTTCTCCTCTTTACTCCGAATAACACGGTGACCCTGATTTCCATAAAAGTTTTTTACTTTGCCACAGTCTATTTTAAATGAGCTTGGGCCCAGAAAAGATGTCTGTGCTTCTGGATCTTGTTTAGATACGGCTTCTTCTTTGAACTATAGAGTTTTAGCTGGCAATGGCGGATGGCACAGTGAATTGTGTTCCCAGATAATGTTCTCTGGAAAATTCCTGAGTCCATTTTGTGATTTCCAATACAGAAGCATGCCTGTGTGTGATGCAGTGCCGTCTAAGAACCCGAAGATCACGGGCACCAAGTATGGTTTTCCGACCTTGACCCATAGGCACAGAAATTCTTCCAGATTCTCTGAATCATTTGATGATATTATGCACTGTAGATATTTGACACTCCACTGGCGCAGAATTAGGGGGATTGTTGATCCTCTTCCCATCTTTACTTCTGAGAGCCGCTGCCACTTTAAGATGCTCTTTCTATCACCAGTCATGTTGATGACCAAGTGCCAATTGACCTAATGAGTTGCAATTGTTTGTACCTTTATATTTTTCCAGCCTTTAAACTCAATGTTGTCACATGGTTGCCTCATCACATGACCCTAGTAAAGTTACTTTAGCATTTGATGTGATTGAGTGTGTGATTGTGTGTGCCCTATGCATTGGCGCCTTGTCTTGGGGTATTCCTGCCCTCGCGCCCAAAGTTTCCGGGTGGGCACCAGCTTCCCCATGACACTTAACGTAGGATTTAGTGGGTATAGAAAATGAATAAATGTAAACATGTAAGTACACAGCATCAGAGGACCATGTTTAACCAGATCAGTCTACAAATTTAGATGGATAGATCTCTTATTAATATTTTTTACAATATGGCTACATTAGCATGCTAGATTGAGAAGACTTTGAGCTTCTTTTACATGGGTTTTCATTTGAGAAGCGCTGCTCCAGTATCTCTGTTTTAATTCATTTCACTTCGCACTGTCTCCTGGCAGAATCAGTTTGAAGACATGGAGCGGGAAATCCAAGCGGAGTTCCAGAACCTGCATAACTTCCTATATGAGGAGGAGGAGAGAGACCTGGAACGGCTGAGGAAGGAGAAGGACAGGCGAGTGAAAATGCTGAAGGAGAGAGAGAAGAAGATTGCCATGCAGGGCCGAGACCTTGAGAGGGCCATCGCAACTCTGAACAGCAAGCTTGCAGAAGATGACAGTCCCAAATTATTAAAGGTGCTTCTCGTGGGATTATTCTGCTTTATACGTCTGCTGCTGTACATTTTTAGATTTATTCCCACCATCTTGTCGCATGTATTTATAATCTTAATGTTCTTGATGATCAAAGATAATAAAGCAACTTTAAAAGATGGACGGCACAGTGACGCATTGAATAGTGCTGTCGCTTCGCAGTAAGAATAACCCAGGTTCAAGCCCCGGGTTCAATCCCCAGCTGGGGCGACTCTGGAAATTTCTGCGTGGAGTTTGCATGTCCTCCTCGTGTTTACACGGGTTTTCTCTAGGTTCCTCCCACATTCCAGAGACATGCACGATAGGTTAATTGGTGTCTCCAAATTGCCCATTAGTGTGTTATTGTGTGTGTGCGCACTCTGACGAATTGGCACCCTGTCTAGAAATGTTCCCGCCCACAAACCCAATATTAACAGGTGGGCACCGGCTTCCCTGTGACCCTAAAACTAGGATTAAGCAGGTATAGCTTGCTAAGTGTACAGAGGCATGTACCACAGCAGGGTCTGGAGCAGATCCACAGAACATGCTGGATGCTATTTAACACGCATCACATGACTTAAGGGATATGAATAGAATCTAAAGCACTGTCCAGTCTGTGTAATACATAAAACTATTTCTATTTTTTTTTTATTTTAGGAAATTAAAGATCTTCTAAAAAGGTAAGAATTATTCTGTAATATTCTGTTGTTATGTTCATGTTTTACCCACAATAACACAATTGACCTCTTTTAATGTCCGTGTTAATTATGGGGACAAGCCCCTGAATGATCAATTTGTAAATCTGGGGTTCGATTTGCCCGTTATTTATCGTATGGCGCGGAGCCCAGGGAATCACTCATGTCCTCATAGCAAGAAGCCCTGGGTGGGGCGGCTCGGGAAATTTCTGTGTAAAGTTTGCATGTTCTCACGGTTTTCTCTGGGTACTCCAGTTTCCTCCGCATTCCAAATATATGCATGATAGTGTCGCTAAATTGTCCATTAGTGTGTAAATGTGTGTGTGATTGTGTGTCTGTCGCGTCCAGAATTGCCGGGTGAGCACCAGCTTTCCCGTGACTGTAAAACTATGAGTAAACAGGAATAGAAAATAAATGACTGCTATATGAAGTATCATGTAAATTCTTTTCCTGATGGCACCAAAGGGATCAATAAAGTTTTATCTAATCTAATCCGATCTAATCGATCATGTAGGGTTCTCTCTATCAACCTGAATACAACTGAGAACTTTGTACCCATTATACAGGGGTTGGACAATGAAACTGAAACATCTGTCATTTTAGTGTGGGAGGTTTCATGGCAAAATTGGACAAGCCTGGTGGCCAATCTTCATTAATTGCACATTGCA
>JAOUQV010342615.1:0-10576 GCA_028565295.1 Aspidoras spilotus
ACACTGTAATAGCTGAATATGTGACATGATTGTACGTTACCTTATACAATCTCTGCAGTATTGGACAATAGTAAACGCACACCTGGATTTCACTCCTTTATATTAAGGCTGGGAGTGGAATTTTTGAATGTGTTTGTTTAAATGTGTGTGCATTGGTTGATGACAAATGTTTGTATCTGCAGTGACTTTTCAGGTTTTATTTAATTAATTATTTATTGCTGCTGGATTCCGAGGATTAAAGGACATTCAAAAATCTCGGAACCAGTAGCCACCTCTCCCAATTCCTTACTTGCCACCATCTTCACAAATATCCCTCAAAGACTGTTTAGTGTGTTTTGGGTTTGGTTTGTGTTCATGTGAGGTCCCCATCTATCATCCCAAGAAGCAGCATAGGAGATCGGACTTACCGAGCTGGTGCAGCTTTGGAATTGAAATGATGGCCGAGGTGGGCAGCACTTCTTCAAAAAATAAAAAGCAAAAAAAAAAACTAAGTAAAGAAACCCTTGAGTCATCAGCGACCCCGGAGCCCAGTCCCCACAAAACACCTGTATGGCTCATGTCTAGCCTACAGTTACTTCAGTCCTGAGGCGGGAGAAGAGATCTCTTATGTCCCTGAGCTCCACAGCCCCGCTGTATGCTTGCCTCTAACCAGCGTTATGCTGCTTCTACCCGGAGGAGGAAGTCCAGCCAGTGGCATACCCCGGTAGTTGCGACCTTATGTTAGAGGCTGTTATGCCGCTCCCATTATTTTTTATTTAAATCTCTTTTCCCGGTTGCATGGGAGTTGTTTTACCATGTCTGTCTGTGTCTCTGGCTGTATATGTGTGTGCCTCGTGTCTTCGGGTGGCGTGTCTGCTCTGGAAGTGCGCACGCGCTATTATTTCGCGCACCTCGATTTTACTCCCAATTCTAATTGGCTAGCCTTTATATTGAGGCCAGGAGTGGAATTTTTAAATGTGTGTGCGTGGCTTTATGTTAAACGTTTGTATCTGCAGTGTCTTTTCATGTTTTAGTTAATTAATAATTTTTTCTGTTTTTGTATTCACCCTTACAGAATGTTTAGTGTGTTTTTTGTACAACGTTTTTGGATCTGTGTATAAGATCTTATTGCCCTTTGGCGACAGTGGTATCCGCTCCATTTTATGAAGCAGAATTGTTAAGAACTGTTAAGACAAAGAAACCATGAGGAAGATTTTATCATTTAAACACGTGTATAAATGCATATGTATATTTAATAATTATTCACTACAAATAAAATTTCTTATTGGTGGTGAATATCCTCAGGGAGGTGAACGACCTTTCCCTCCTCCTCATGGCCGACGAGGTAACGGAGCACTGCAGTGGGGAAAACCACTCAACCTTAACAACACAGTAAGTTTTACACACAATGTCTTACTAACCTCTGACGGAAACAAGAATTATTTATTAAGAATTTCTAGATATTTTCTAGAATTTCTACTTGTTAAAAATAGCAATACTTGCTTTAAAACTAATTAAGGAAATTTAAGGCAGATTATAAAGAGTGACATGCAGGTTTATTATCCACAAAGCAGTAATTATTTAGAACATTTATTCATTAATTTTCTATAACTACTTAATTCTAGTTTTAGCGTCACAGGGAAGCCAGTGCCCACCCGGCAACTCTGGGCACAACCCTAGACAGGGCGCCAATCCATCATAGGGCACACACACACAAACACACACATGCACACACTAATGGGTAATTTAGAGACACCAATTAACCCATCATGCATGTCTTTGGAATGCGGGAGGAAACCGGAGCACCCAGAGAAAAATCGCGGGAACGCGGGGAGAACAGGTTTTGAATTAGGTTTGGGGATTCTGGCAGTGCACCAGGTACAGCAGATTTGCTTAAACTTTAAGATAATTACATTGGCAAAAATAATACGATTAACAAATTTACTAAAAATATCAATGAACATGCACTCAAGTCAATTTACTATAATGTCCTTGTCTTTTTTCCTTCAATATAAGTGTCAAATAAAATAACTTTTAAAGTTATGTATATTAACTGTATCAGTAAAAATGCTATAAACAAAGTGCTTAACACCTGTTTATAACTGATTTATTACTGAACTCTATTTTAATACGTGGGCTAAAACTAATGAAATGATTGTTTATTATTAAAAATAATAACATTGTTAAAGTATCTGATGAGAGAAATATGATGTGCCTTACAAAGTAGGCTACAGTTTGTTTACCGGGTGCGAACATGAATTTCATGTGCATATAAAAGAAATGTAATAATAATATATGGACATCTTTTACACATTTCAGATACAGGCTGACAATGTCACACTAAAGGAATTTATTTCTTTATTTAAATTTGTTGATTGGTAAGTTAATGTATGTATGTAGATATGTTTGTTTGTATGTACAGAATGTATGGACTCTAGATTGGTTTTTATCAATTTAAATAGGGCATCCGGCGTAAAACATGTGCCAGATCGTAATGCGAGGGACTCGCTGTGGCGACCCCTCCCTGGTGACATGGAAAAGGTCTAAAGATGAAGAAATGCACAATAAGTGACAATAAGTGAAAAATATAAAAAAATGCATTAATACAGGTGGACCAAACACAGTCAGTAATCCTCGATGAGCCCAAATGGAATATCAAAAAACAGAGCACAATATACAGATATAAACGCAAAACAGCAAAAATCACAAGTCATTTACAGTCAAAGAATAAAAGGCACCAGAGGTAAAAGCAGAGACTAGAATGCGGTAAATGAGATACAAAAAGTACTAACTATAAAAAAAAATGCTAACTATAAAAGCACATACGAAACAGAAAGCACAGAAAAAAGCCAAATTGGTCTTTATGCAAACTGTCTGACTCTGGTCCTGGCGGCCCCTAGCGGCAGCTGAGCTTAATTCCAGCTTTCAGACGGTTTATTTTATTTTCAATATTGTTTGCTTTTTGTAATAAACATATGCAATCCTTTTTCTATTTCAGAGTTTTAACCCATTAAAAAGGTTACTCATTATCTTCCTTAAAATATGCTTAAATTATCTTCTATATTATGGCATTTTATCATTATTTAATAATATATTTTTTTTCCGACAGAAAGTTTTTTTTCCTTAGCTCATGTACGTTAATCGAGTTTCTTTTGTGCTATAATAGACAGTATTTTTATTTAATATTAATACATTTAGAAACAAATATGTCAGACATAAAACAATATATATCTATTGTGATGTAATATACAATATTTGTAGCCTCAAGGACTATATGGCTATTACTTTTACTCTTACTAATAATACTACAAATACTATTAGTAGTAAAAATAGTGCCATCACTTCTGCTAACAGCCTTACTGATACTACTACTAATAATAATAATATTATTATTATTTATAATAAAACATTTTCTTTTTTTCTAGTATGGTAGAAAACCACCACAGACTTTCCTGGTATTTAATAAATTTAATATTCAATAAAATTATATAATATTTTTTATTTATCTTTATATAATTAATACTTATAAATGCTATTAATTTTTATTCACTTTAGAGACTTGCCATTTAGGACAGCACCAATATGGGGCTCTTCAGATACATGCAAAGGACACGTGAACCTGATAACTAAAACGCAATAGAATTCAGAAGATTTTGAAGGATGTGTCAGGTTGCCCCCTGTTGCTGTGACTCTAAACTGCAGAGTTTTTATTTATATTTTTAAAGAATTGCTTTAAAATACTGTTCATTACAATAACATCCCATTTTATTTTCTCCTCAGTCCTACAGGAATATCTGTACAAATCCAAATCTACAGTATGTTTATTTTTATTAATTGATTAATGCTATAAATGTGTGACTAACAGATTATTATTTATTTATATCTTCCCCCAACAGACTTCACTATCTTTTGAATATGGCATGGCACAATTCGTAAGATACAATTTAAAATTGTTTACTAATTGTTTACATTTTTTCATTAGATGCATACAGAAATGTTTGACAAACGTTTTTCTAATTATTCAAGAATATACACTGCTCATAAAAATAAAGGGAACAAAACAACACAATATAACTCCAAGTAAATCAATCTTTTGTAAAATAAAACTGTCTACTTAGGAAGCAACACTGATTGACAATTAATTTTACATGCTGTTGTGCAAATTAAATAGACAACAGGTGGAAAATATTGGCAGTTAGCAAGACACACTCAATAAAGGAGTGGTTCTGTTGGTGGGGACCACAGACCACTTCTCAGTACCTATGCTTTCTGGCTGATGTTTTGGTCACTTTTGAATGTTGGTGGTGCTTTCACACTTGTGGTAGCATGAGACGGACTCTACAACCCACACAAGTGGCTCAGGTACAGCTCATCCAGAAAGCACATCAATGTGAGCTGTGGTAAGAAGGTTTGCTGTGTCTGTCAGTGTAGTGTCCAGAGGCTGGATGCGCTACCAGGAGACAGGTCAGTACACCAGGAGATGTGAAGGAGGCTGTAGGAGGGCAGAAACCCAGATGCAGGACCGCTACCTCCGCCGATGTGCAAGGAGAAACAGGATGAGCACTGCTAGAGCTCTGCAAAATGACCTTCAGCAGGCCACAAATGTGCATGTTTCTGCACAAATGATGTCCACAGATGGGGGTTGTGCTTACAGCTCAACACCGTGCAGGAAGCTTGGCATTTGCCAGAGAACACCACAAATTTGCCACTGGCGCCCTGTGCTCTTCACAGATGAAAGCAGGTTTACACTGAGCAAATGTGACATACGTGACAGAGTCTGGAGATAATGTGGAGAGCAGTTCTGGCAGTGGGTTAGTATTGGTGTAGGGTGGCATTTCTTTGGAGGGCCTCTTTTTTGGACCATTCGCTGTAAACCCTAGAGATGGTGCTCATGCATTTTGATTTTATTTGCTCTTCAGTAATTTATACACGAGTTATTTATTGTAATAAAGTGTTTATTTTCACTTAATACAGGTTATGTGGAGTAACACAATACAAGAATAGTTACATTTTAAGACAGAAGTGTGATTTTTTGCATAGACACCTGTGGGATTAATAAAACAGAAATTATTGTATAAAATGTTAACAATTAGTATATTACGAAAAAAAATAAAATGTTGCAGTGTGTAAATACTCACATGTATCTATTTAAATTTATGGCTGGAAAAATGAAAACGCAGGATCCTGTTTATAACAAAATAAAGCACACATTTATTTTCATTTGAGCAAATTGATTGTAAACAGGTGTGTGTTTGTGTGTGACTGTATTTACCTTTTCTACAACATGCCCAGGATGATCTCCACGGTTATCTGGTGAAGAAGTCATGCGCCAGGGCTCCAAAACTATCCCATTATTCTGATTAAATAAATAAATTCTGAGAACAGCCTCAAAATCTGCTTTCATGCATCACTAATCCGGATATTGTGTTCATATTAATTACATCACAGCAGAATCACAACTTTGTGACATCATCCTGTGCTTAATGTCGTTGTTATTATTATGGGGAGAATATGTATGGTTGAAGTTTCAGAATTCTATATTTTATTCAGAATAGAAAATAGATGACATATAAAATGTTTACATTGTAAATGTATCATTTAAAGAGAAAAATTAGGTGATTTTAAATTTTGTGACAATAACACATCTCAAAAAAGTCGGGACAAGGCCATGTTTGCCACTGTGAGACATCCCCTTTCTCTTTACAACAGTCTGTAAGCATCTGGGGACTGAAGAGACAAGTTGCTCAAGTTGAGGGATGGGAATGTTAACCCATTCCTGTCTAATGTAGGATTCTAGTTGCTTAACTGTCTTAGGTCTTTTTTTTCATAACTTCTGTTTATAATGCGCCAAATGTGTTCTATCTGAACTGCAGGCTGGCCAATTCAGTACCCAGACCTCTCTTCTATGCATCCATGATGCTGTAATCCAGTTTTCCACTTTGCCACAGTTTGCCACAGTCCATCTTAAATGAGCCTTGGCCCAGAGAAGAAGAATGTTCTCTGTAAAAAAAATCCCGAGCCCATGTTGTGATTTCCAATACACAAGCATACCTGTATGCGATGCAGTGCCATCTAAGGGCCTGAAGATCACGTGCACCCAGTATGCTTTTCTGGCCTTGACCCTTATGCACAGAGATTCTTCCAGATTCTCTGAATTTTTTCATGATATTATGCAGTGTAGATGATTCTAAGTTCAAACTTTTTACACTTTTTTTTTTACAATTTTACACTGTCGAATTCCTTTCTGATATCGCTCCACTATTTGTTGGTGCAGAATCAGGGGGATTGGTGACCCTTATCCCATCTTTCCTTCTGAGAGTTGCTGCCATTCCAAGATGCTCTTTTAACTTTTCCAGCCTCTTATTGCCCCATCCCACCTTTTAGAGACGTGTTGCTGTCACGAAATTTTAAATGAGCAAATATTTGACATGAAATTTCAAAATGTCTAACTTTGATATGTTGTCCATGTTCCATTTGTAAATACAATATTCATTTTTGACATTTGAAAATTATTTCTTTCTATTTTTATTTATTTTTTGTGCATTATGTTCACAACTTATCCCAGTATGTGATACAACCTACCCCACTGAATTTGTCTTCATCTCACAAAGTCTGTGATAAACCCGAAGTGATCTCATTTGTTGCCATTTGTCAAAGACAAATGTGGATACTTTACATAAAAGTTTCAGAACTGTAGCGCAAAAATTGTGATAGTTATAGTTGTTGAAGGAAAACGTACCCTGTTATTTCACATTAGATGTATAAACATAATCCTCATCATAATCTGTTTTTCTTTAACTGTTTTTTTATTACCTGAGCAGGCTGAGGGACTTTAGTGGGTCCAACCGGGTTTTCATTGGCCACATTTTGATTCAATATGTTCTGATTGGCTGGGAGTTTAAACAGCGTGTTTCTTTGCGGAAAGCCATAGTTCATGTAATACGGAAAACCCTGATAGAAAAAAAAACAGGATATAAAAAGATTTACTTAAATTAAATCAAAAGTGAAGATACAGTGAGATACACACCTGTCCTCTTGGTACCTGAGCAAACGGGAAATACTGAGGAACCACCTTCAACATAAAAATAAACCAAATCATTATTACTGTGGCAACCCCTGGTGGCAGGGACAAGCTAAAAGACTGAAAATGTAAATAAAATTATTTAACCTTCATATCTACAATTTTTACACTTATACCATACAAGGTTGTTCCTTTTGGTACAATTTTTGCTATTGAGTTAGCTGAGTAACTCATGTCCTTTCTGCTTTGCCTTTATGGGTTTGTTACCTAGTAAATCGTGAGTATTTTTCACATCTTTGGCTCTAAATCTGTTTTGTGTTTTAGATTTTGTCTTTAATCTTTGCATTTAGCTTCCCTATGCTTTGCATTGCTTTTGATTTCCTTAGTATAATTACATTTTCATTTGCTTTTAACAAAACTGTTGGCAACTCAGCTACGTTATATAATATGTTGCTTTCTTTACTGACTTACAAATATTTTTCTTCAGAATTACTTTTATTTGTTTAACATAATTTATAAAAATTAAACCTCTATATCAGTAATGACAATTATAGAGTAACATCCTCTATTAGATATTGTCATATGAGTACAAAATCAGGTATTGCATTGAATTTCTATTGATAAAAAGCTACTTTTACCTGGGCGGGGTCCTGGTTATTACTGGCAGGGTTATTGGGGTTGATTGGACTTGCAGGCTGCTCTTGCTGAAGTGCAGGAAGTAGTAAGGGGGGCAGATTCTGTTGTTGGGGCAGGAATGGTCCTGGAAGCTGAGGACCAAAATTTAGCACCTGTTGTGGGAGCAGGAGGTCAGGCTGAGGCTGGATTAGGAATGGGGAGAGGAACTGAGCACCCTGAGAGGAAAGAATCAAATTGTGAGGCACTCATTCATAAATAATTATCGGAGAGTGAATAATCTGCTGCTCTTGATATTTAAGTGGAAGAAAAATAAAGAAACTTAATAAAAAAGCATTTTTTGTTGATAAGCTCTTTTTCCTGACTGTATTTAAGAAAAATTGTGAGCAGTTCCAATTAGCATAACCAAAGGGCAACATTGTTCAATATGGCTATGCCCATTAATTAGAAACAGATGTAGTTTTATTCTTAGAAGTGTTATTTTTAATGTTTTATGCAAAAGTAAACAATTAAAAGTGATCTAATTAAATACAAAGTAATCAAAATTCTTATAAGGTAGATTTCTATAAATGAACCTGTGCTTGCTGTCTTTTATGATAGTCCTCACAAAATCAACTTACAATATTATAAGATTTTGTTTAATTTCAGTACCTGAACTTGTGTTTGTCCCAAACCAACGCCCGTGAGAGTTAGCCCTGGAAGTCGCACAATCTACAAAAAGCAAATTAAATTAAGCTTAATATTATTTGAGGTGAAAACATAAAAATAGACAAAATATAAAAAAATATATAAACTCATGGAAGATAAAGACCTCGTTGCTGTTACTAGCAATTATTCCGATCTGTTGACGCAGGATCTGAAAACAACAAAGTTTTTTTTATTGCTAGGAAATGTAAAAAAAAAAATGCCCATCACCAAACATTTTATTAGTTTTAGACATCTCAATTTTTATGCATAAGGCACTCCTAATTCACACACCTCTCATCACATAACATAAACGTGCATTCATATTAACCTTCCCTATAGATTAGAAACATTTATTTGTCAGATAAACATTACTGCACATTACATTTTTTTTCCTATTTGCACATCCCAGTATGTTAGGAAATGAAGGTTATAACTCAGGGTCAGTCATAGTACAACATCCTTTTAGCACAGGGGGTAGCTCAGGGGCCCAACAATTGCAGCTTAGAAGCTGGAGCTAAAACCCCAATCCTTTTAATCACTAGCCCAGAGATTTAACCATTTAAAACTTCTGCCCTAAGTAGGTACACAGTGTTTTTATTATTTATTATAGATTGAATTTTTCTTGTTGTTAATATTTAATATATTTTATTGTTTTATATTCTATTTTATTTTTTAAAGACTATACACATACTTTTACACCCCGCTGTATTATAAGATGTTGAATAACTACTCACCGGAGCTGAGGAGCAGAAACTGAAAAGAACAGCTAAAAAGATGAAGATATAGAGTTTCATGGTGTCCAACTGTAAAATGATAAAACAAGAAAAGCAATTTTGAATATCTTAGCAAAAATATTTTTATGTAATTAATACAAGGTTGAGTCTAAAATAATCCAGACAGCCAGAGTGTGGATAATTTGTGACTTACCCTTGTAAAAAGATCACAGAATCAGGTTTGTATCCTCACTGTAGGATGTAGATGAGAGCTGTGTGAAAAGCAGGCTTTTTAAACTGTCTCAACTCTTCGGTGTGGTCATGACGTAATACAGACACAGTGATGACTTTACCTGACCGAGGAGTTGCGTGAGACATAACATACTGACACACACTCATACACAGTTACGCAGTTACAACATTTATCGTTTCTGAAGATCCTCACTGTTCTTACTCATGACTGTCTCGTTTTAGTCACGTCAACACAGACCTTGTTTAAACTGAGTCTCTTGTTAGAATAATAATCATGTTGTCATAGAGGAACTTCCTGAGCTCAGCGTTCTGCTTAATCTGCATCTAAATGCGGCGCCTGAGCTTTGAGTGATTACCGTCTTTTCTGACTGGACAAAAGACGATAAAAAAACTAAGACAAATGTTAATGTTAAACACTCTGGAAGTTAACCTGCACTTATGATTACTTTAACTGTCTTAGTTTATTATGAATCTTTAAAGAATTTTGTTTAAACTGTTTAATTCTGGATACTCATTAGTCTGACCAGTCTGATTGTTAATGATGCAAGTTTATTTATATTTACAGCTTTTACAGATGCTTTAATCCATAGCGACTTACTCACTTCTCATTTATACAACTGAGCAGTTTGAGAGTTAACTGTCATACTCAGGGTCCCAGTAGGTCTATTAATGTATCTGTGTAGTGGTGAGAGTGAGTAATTCTACAGTATGTTCCCAGCAAAACCGGACATTCCACATGATGTGAGCTCCCACGGCAGATTAATATCAGGGAGGTTCAGGCGTGTGCAGGAGATAAGGTCCGGATCAGCACTCTTGCTGTAATAGTGTGTGTGTATCTCAGCAGTAAAAGAGAAATAGCAGAGTCATTGTATAAGAGCACTTAAATATCTGCCAAAAATAACACAGACATGAGGGCTGTTTGAGCTATAAAGTAACAGAAACTCCACCGAAAAATCTGAGTAAACACATGACAGTATTGGAGATAACATCCAAACATCTCAATATACCAAACACTCTTGTGCTTATGAACCCTCCAGGTCTGCAGCTTTCCCTTAGAGGAACTAGAACTATAAACAGAATGCTTGACAAAACAAAAATGCTATTAGCCTAGACTTAAATATTGACACTGCATATGTGCCCAAACATTAATTAGATGACTTTCATAAATGGGGGCTTCGTAAGAGAAAGCTCTGCCACACACTGTAACTTTAATTATTTTAGGAATCTATAAGCAGCCTGCACCGTTTAATCAAAGTAGGCAAGGTGGATCATAAAATATTAATATTATTAT
>JAOUQV010342631.1:0-10576 GCA_028565295.1 Aspidoras spilotus
TTGTTGTCAATTAGTAAGTTTTAGGTGCAATAGTATTCTGCCCCCTGCTGTAACCCTCATAATACGAGGTATCAGCAAATAGCCTGCACCTTTTGATTGAAGTGGGCGTGGTGGATCATACAAAACTACAAGTTTTTCTGCACCATTCATTGCCAGCATATTTCTGATGTTAGCAATGTTTACAAGATAAAAGAATGCTGTCCTGGTGGTATTATCTAAATGAGATTCGAAAGAAAGGCTGGAATTAATAAACACACAATGTCTTTTACTTATAGCTTCTTTTGGTACTAATTTTTATTACCAGGTTTTATCAGAATAAAAAAAATTGTTTAACATACACTGTCTAATGTCGTTCACACATTCCTCAACTCCAGTAAATTGTTGTCATTTTTCAGGATTGGCTGACACATATAAAATATTATGCTTGCAAATAATACTACCTAGAGATGTATAGAGAAATAATAACTGGCCTAAGACATAACCTGGTGGGACAGCAAACTTTACCCTACTGTGTATACCAACAACATTTTCTAGCCTAGCATTTTCTAGCCTAAATAGCTTAGGTCAAGAAATATAAGCATGGAAACATAACCCTGATCAGAGGCCAGTAGCAAATCATTCACAACTTAGACAATTGCTGTCTTTGTGCTATGATGGGGCCTAAATCCTGATTGACAATTTTCAAAAAATTATTTTTAATCAGGTATGAACATGCGCTACCTTTTCTAGGATCTTGGAGAGGAAGGATAGGTTAGATATTAGTCTATAATTTGACAGCTGGCAGGGGTCAAGGTTAGGTTGCCCTTTTAAGTAAAGTATTGAAGCAAAAAAAAAATAGAAGCTTGTATCTAACATGGATTAACTTCCACACAACAAACAGTACAAGTAAAACCTGCAGAAAGACTAATCTCTTTCCTGTCACCCTGGTGGAGAGTGAACTGCCCCTGGCTGCCCAAACCACTAGGTTATTTACTCAAGACTTAGAGGATGCATTGTTGTAAAATTTCCAAATGCAAATAAGTTGATCATCTTCTAGAAAGGTTGGCACCTTCATTAGTAAGTATACTGTATTTTGTCTATAATAGACTTATATCATTACAAATCTGTTAAACTGAATATTACATAACCCCTTGAAGTGTTTATGGATAAAGGGGACTATCATGGAAGGGACTATCATGGACAGCAGTATTGTTAAATCAATGCTTTTCTTTATTTCACCATGCATCTGTAGTACTGGACAAAACTCTAAAAATAAGCATTCGTGATAAAGTTTCTAGAAACACTGTGTCAGATTCTAACTAAGAAAACTTACCAAATAATTTACTTATAAAACTCACAAATTCTACTCTGAAAAAGCACACAGAATATCGACTTATGCTAGTTTGTTACTGTTTACTACACTTTTAAGCCAGTTCTTTAACGTGGGAAAAATGTCAAGGCATCTTTGCTTTACAGAACATAAACATTACATTTAGAAATTAAATTTATCTAAGTTTTATTGTCTTAGAGAACCTGGCACAGTTTCTCTAAGGTTTTTGAATGTTACACATGGTTCTATTGTTTCAAGAAATCCCAGCTGTTTTTTTGTGCCTTTATGACACATGACACTACAATTTAGCCATTGGTGGGGTGAATAGCCAGCATATTTGTGTTTATTTGGTTTCGGCATTTGGTGAAAATAAGTAACATTCACAAATTGCCACCACAAATTGCACAATCCAGAATATTTCCTATATCGCTTAATTAAAGTGTACCACATCTAGAATAACTTGCACCTGTCAGTGGATTTTTCCAGTGGGATTGGAATAAAGAAGAGCCAACACCAGATACTATGAATCTAGTATACTAAGGCAGTACACTAAAAAGCAATTACCTGTGCTTTTGTCCTCCTGAATGACACCTGGCTTCTCTAAATTTGACAGGTAGCTATTTCTGTTCCTTTGTAACTTTTTCCAACATTTCTTAAATGCATCCTATTGTGAGCTTTCTGTATAAATGCCATGATCTCAATTCTGCACCTCAGTGTGTTTTGAATGATAGTAAAAAATCTGGGGGTGACTGATTTTTGCGTTCAAAATGCCAACACTGGCAGAGAGAGATTGAGAGAGAGAGAGAGCTCAGCATGGGTCATGTTTAAGGGCTCAATTACTGTAGAGTGTTTTGCGTTATCAAGTAAACTGGGAAGAGGCAAAAATGCTGCTTAAAGTATTTGCCCAAATCACTCCCTCTATCTTTCTCAGTCTCTCTTTCTCAGTCTCTCTCCCTCTCTCTCTCTCTCTCTCTCTATCTGTCTCTCTCTCTTTCGTGCTGTTTTCTGGCCCTAATTGTTGACATTTTGCATTTAATGTTTGTATGTGTGTGTGTGAGTGTGGCTGGCAGAGATCTACTGTGTTTTCCCACAGCAGTGTCAGGGTGATAGCTCATCAGTTGCTCTCTGCTGTGTGATGAAATGCTGTGATTGGAGGCGGTGACAGACCGAGAGGAAGCTAAAGAGAAAAGAAAGAATGCGAGACAGAGAGAGAGAGAGAAAGAGAGAGAACGAGTAAGGGAAAGAGAGAGATGGAGGGCGTGAAAGACAGATAAAGAGAAGAGTGAGATATGCTTTGATAGAGGGATTGATCAACTTACATTGAATACTGCAAATTTTACTGAGGTAAAGTGAATGCTCAATTGATTAGGTACATCATGTGATCATTTATAAAGTGCCCCAGTTGGTGGTTCATCCCAAGCAGATCTCACATAATGTGCAAAGACAACATTTACCAGCTATAAGTAAACATTGTGCCTACTGGACCATTAAAATATACTTGGAGCCTTAATGTGTGGTCCTATTGTTTCAGAAAAAGCTGCAAGTGTGGGCTGTTTACGTACAACTACATCACAGGTGTGCGAAGAGTTATGAAACCACCAACCTAACAACATCTAGTAGAATATATATATATAGTAGAACACAGTGGACCAGTGGTTGATCCAAAAGAGCAGTGCTGAACTAGTAAGGTGAACTACAAACCCAATTCTAAAAAAAGTTGGGACAAAATACAAACTCTAAATAAAATCGAAATTCAATCATTTATAAATCTCAAAAACTGATATTTTATTACCAATAGAACACAGACAACATATCAAATGTTGAAAGTGAAACATTTTGAAATTTCATGCCAAATATTGGCTCATTTAAAATTTTGTCACAGCAAGACGGGTTTGGACCGGGCAATAAGAGGCTGAAAATTTAAAGGTACAAAAAAGGAACAGCTGGAGCACCAATTGGGAATAGGTCATTAACATGACTAGGTTCAAAAAGAGCATCTTGCAGTGGCAGCGGCTCTCAGAAGTAAAGATGGGAAGAAGATAACCAATCCCCCTAATTCTGCACCGACAAATAGTGGAGCGATAGGAAAGGAGTTTGACAGTGTAAAAGTGCAAAGAGTTTAACATATCATCATCTACAGAGCATGATAACATAAAGAGATTCGGAGAATCTGGAAGAATTCAAGGGTGAAAAACCATACTGGGTGCCCGTGATCTTCGGGCCCTTAGACAGCACTGCATTACATACAGGCATCCTTCTGTAATGGAAATCACAAAATGGGCTCAGGAATATTTCCAGAGAACATTATCTGTGAACACAATTCATTGTGCCATCCGCTGTTATCACATCTCTGCAATTTTTTGGTCAATACACATATACGTATTTTAAATCATAACGAAGGGCTAGGTCTCCTCTCTCACACAAAAGTCTCAGTAAAGTGATAGATGTTATATTTTCTGAGTAAAATACACAAATTTTGAGCCTGTGCAATTGCAATCACTCAGCATATTTTCTCTTGTTTTAAACGTGAAATCGTGTTTAAAACATTTAGAGACACCATTTTATTATAAATCATTAGAGATACTTGTCTACTGTAAATAAACAAAACTTCTTTTTTCTACCTACTGTGGTTTTTAAGATATTTAGCATGGAAGACAGCAAGGACCGTGTCTCATACACAGGAAGACAAGACGCGCATACACACACACATGCAGTGTTGCCAACTTCTCAGTAAGGAAAGTCGTCATTGGCTGTCCTGAAAGTCGCTAGAAGTCGCCAAATGATGTAATCGCCTGTTTTGAAAAAACAAAATATATTTGCCTGTATTTGATCCTGGGAGAAAAAAATAATTTTGAATAAGAAAAAAAAAAATCTTCGTTCAGCCTCTCCCTTTTATTAGGGGTCGCCACAGAAAGTCAATCTTTTCCACCTCACTCTGTCCTGTGCATATTCTGCTTTCACACCCACTACCTTCATGTTTACATTGACCACATCTATATTTCTCCTCTTTGGTCTTCCTTTTTGTCTCCTGCCTGGCAGCTCCATTTCTAGCATCCTTCTACCAATATATCCACTGTCTCTTCTATGCACATGTTCAAAGCATCTCAGTCTGCCCTCTTTAACTTTGTCTCCAAATTTTTTAACCTGTGCTGTCCCTCTGATGTTCTCATTCCTAATCCTGTCTATCCTGGACACTATTAACTAGAACCTCAACATCTTAAGCTCTGCCACCTTCAGCTCTGCTTCCTGTCTCTTAGTCATTGCCACTTTCTTCAAACCATACAACAAGGCTGGTCTTACTACTCTTATAAATCTTTTCTTTCACTTTTGCTGCAACCATTTAGTCACACATCACTCCTGACATTTTTCTCTATCCACTCCATTCTGCCTGTACTCTCTTATTCACCTCTTTTCCACAATTTCCATCTGCTCCATCTGCTTGGACAGTTGGTCCTAAGTATCTGAATTCATGAACCATTGTGACCAATTCTCCCTGTAGCCTGACTGTTCTATCTGCTTCACTCTCATTCACAAGATTATGTCTTAGAAATGTTGACTTTTATTATCCAGAGCATACCTCCACCTCCTCAAGTTCTCTTCCCTGTTCAAGTTCCCTGCTCTCACTACAGATAACGATGTCATCTGCAAACATCATAGTCCACGGTGATTCCTATCTGACCTCATCTATTAGTCTGTCAATCACCAGAGCAAACAAGACGAGGCTCAGAGCTGACCCTTAATGCAGTCCCACCTCTACTTTCTCTGTCATTATCTTCATTTATCAGCTCCTCAAAACACTCCTTCTATCTTTCCCTCACCCTCTCCTCACCGGTCAGTACTTTTTCATTTCTATCCTTAATCACCCTGACATGTTGCACATCCTTTCCAGCTCTATCTCTCTGCCTTGCAAGGCAATATAACTCCTTCTCTCATTCCTTACTGTCTAACCTCTCGTACAACTCATTATAGGCTTCTTCTTGGCCTTTGCTACTTCCCTCTTTGTCCTACGCTTCATCTCTTTATACTCCTGCTTACTGTCTTCAGTCCTCTGCCTGTCCCATTTCTTCTTCGCTAACATCTTCCTATAAAAAACCTCCTGCACTTCCTTGTTCCACCACCAAGTTTCCTTGCCGTCCTTTCACCTTTCCAGATGACACACCAAGTACCATCTTGCATGTCTGTCTAATCACTGTTTCTGCTGCTACTCAGTCATCATAATGGTCTTTGCTACCACCCAAAGCCTTTCTCAACTCCCACCATTTTGTCCTATTTTTTACATTTGCCCTTTTCCTCTTCCTAACCACTAGAGTCATCCTGCAAACCTCCATCTGATGTTGTCTAGGTACACTATTCCCTGCCACTACCTCACAGTCTCCAATCTCTTTTAAGCAACCTCAGCTACATAGGATGTAGTGCTTCTGCTTCTACTCTTGTAGGTTACCCTGTGCTCCTTTTTCTTTTGAAAATACATGTATGTGTTTACCACAGCCATTTCCATCCTCTTTGCAAAATCAACCACCATCTGTCCTAGGTTCCTATCCTTAAACCAAACTTGCACATAACCTCCTAACCTTCTTTGTTTCCTTCACCAACATGAACATTAAAATCTGCATCAATCGCTACTCTCTCCTCTCTGGAAATTCCTCTAGCTCCCTCCAGAATCTCTGTTTCTCCTCAAACTCACAGTCAACTTTTGGTGCATAGCCAATGACAACATCCACCATTACACCTTTAATTTCTAATTTTAAACTCATCACTCTATCTGACACCCTTTTCACCTCAACAACACACTTTGCATAGTCCTCCTTGAGGACCACCCCAACTCCATTTCTCTTTATATCCACCCCATTATAGAACAGTTTAAAACTTGCACTAATGCTTCAACGCTTGCTACCCTTCTTCTTTG
The DNA here is from genome assembly GCA_028565295.1 of Aspidoras spilotus. NCBI lineage: Eukaryota > Metazoa > Chordata > Actinopteri > Siluriformes > Callichthyidae > Aspidoras > Aspidoras spilotus. The sequence continues at coordinate 6,216 of JAOUQV010342631.1, forward strand.
TCTCCTGCACACAGAAAATATCCACCTCTCTTCTCTTCATCATGTCAGCCAGTTCTCTACATTTCCCTGTCATCGTCTCTACATTCAGCATTGCTATCTTCAGCCCTAGCTTCTTTGACTCTCATTTCCTCTCTCTGTTTCCTCACATTTTTCCCTCCTTGACATCTTCGGCAAACAGTAGCTTAATTTCTGCCAGTACCCGTTAATTTACCTGCATTTTAGTTTTGGCAAACGTTTTACGCCAGATGCCCTTCCTGATGCAACCTTCACCATTTACCCGGGCTTGGGACGGGCACTAGAAATACACTGGCTTGTGCTCTCTAATGGCTGATTTTATATAGTATTATTTTTTTAATTAATTATTATTACATGGAAAAACAAATATCCAAGCAACCTATTTATGTTAATTCTTGGTTTGTGTTTATTGTCATTGAAATAGGCTCTACGTTGGACATGGCAATGTAAGGATATTTAGTGATGTATTATTGTGCTTGAAAAGCACTATATTATTTTCTCATTCCTTATTTTACTAAAGACACATTTAGATTTATATTATTATTTGTTATTATTATTATTATTATTATTACTGTAAGACAGGGGGTATCAGCGGCGGGAGTTTACACATGCGCAGTTCTTGTGTAGCTGTGTTGATGCAGAGGAGTTTATATGCTCTCTGCTCTGAGACAAAGTCTAACTGATACTGAGAGCCAGTGAGAGCTTTGGGACGGGGGAAGAGACTCATGACTGCTCTTGCTGCTTGTTTAGGACAGTAACTGAAGGACAATATACACTTTCACGTCAGAGTCTCCAAGTCTCCAATAACACTTGAAATATCGCTAGATTCATAGCTAGTTGCTTTTTAAAAGAAAGTCGCTAGAGGGTGTGAAAAGTCGTTAAATATAGTTGGTAACACAGCACGCATGCACAAACATCGGTACGGGGAAGAGAGGGAAAATTGCTTTGGCTACAGATTTCATAAATAACATTAATTTTTAAGTAAGATACATATAGATTCATGAAAATGTCACATCATTTGAGATACTGTCATAATTCTAACTGCATTTAACATTACTGTCACATGGGCTTATAGTGGGCTTGTGTTTATAACCATTGATGCACCGAGGCAAAACACATCGCAGTTTCTGCAGGAAACTTTCTAGTTTACAAATTGTACTTTGTCTTAATTTTTTAAGAATTAGGTTTGTAGAACAGTGAAGTATTTTACTCTTTATTGCTATGTACACAGTTTAAAGAAGAAGCATATGAGTTTGGTAAAAAATCTATTTAAAAAAAACTCAAGCAGCACTTGAACCTACCAAACTTATGTGATGTGTGTCAGTCTTCTGCTTTATTTTAAATAAAATTGGTGAATAATTTTGCATCTAGGTCAGAGACTTGATATATGGCTCATGACAATAATCAAGACAAAACAGAGCTTGTCAGTGTGATTTAAATTGTTGAGCACTTTGACATGGAAGCCTGATAGGCAGATGTGTTCTGCTTTTGACATGTCATCATGTTGATGTCAGGTTAAATTACCACGAATTGTATAAATATACAGCAATGTATGTAAACATTATTTCTAAAAGGAAAGTAAAAATATGTTGTTTATATTTAAATCAGGCTGAAACTACAGCAGGCAGCATATCGCATCACCTTGGCATGAATTGGATTTCTAAGAATACACAACCACTAGATTTATAAATCAGTGGAAACAACACCTAAACAAATAACATTTAAATGTATGAGATTTATATTTACATTTATTTCTGCTATAAAATTTAGATCTTGACAAATAAAGAAAGCCAGTGTAATTTATTACATATATGTTGTTTAGCAGCAACCTAATCCCAGACCAGTTATGAAATTCATGTGAAAAAATAAAAAAATTTAAAGTGACCTATTTGCCACTATGCTTGCACACAGCAGTCTTGGTCCTCCGCATTTGACCCATTCACGCAGTGAAACACGCATTTGAAGTAACCACACATGGCTTGAGCGGTGAGCAGCCGTCCCAGGTGCTGGACAGTAGCTCCACAACTGTTTAAATAGAGCCAACACAATTGCACCGATTTGTGTGTGACTGGCCCAGTATTGTCAGGGATATAAGCTATTAAATGCCACCTTCCTCTACTGCTGCATTCTGGCAGTGTGCCAGACAGGGAGCTCCTCCTAGTTCTTCTGTTGAGTGGCAGCGGTAATTGACCACTTACATTAGCCCTGCCACCTTATCAGCTGCACCACTGCCCAATCTTGCAACGGTAGCACTACCCCCAGCCTCACATAAAAAGCGAACCCCGGTAGCACCACCCCCAGTCTCACATAGGAAGTGAACACCGGTAAACTCCCCAACCCGGTCTCGTATAGGAAGCGAACACCGGTAGCACCCAACACCCCCCGGTGTCGCATAAGAAGCGAACACCGGTGGCATACAAACCCCCCCTCCCCCATTGTCACAAAAATATCAAACACTGGTAGCAACTAACACCCCCTGGAATTGCATAAGAAGCGAACACCAGTAGCAACGCCCCCCTGTGTCTTGGTTTTTCATTGCACATTGGCATCTATCCACAATAATCAATTTGTAATAATCAATAATCACTAATCACAATAAATCAATAATCACAATAAAGTTAGTACTTAAGGGGCTGAAGGAAGCATTTTTTGTTTAAACTATGAAGTCCAGCGTCTTTCCCACTGAGCTCCCACTCTTCCACATAATCCTCAAATTCTGGTAATGAGAATTCGAGCCAAGATGTCATTTGTAAATCATGTTGCTTATATAAAATAAGAATCAGCTTATTTAGGAAGAAAAGAAGCCTGGCTGTGGATTAATAGCTGTAGTTTAAAAGCATGCACAAAAAATAAAGTGGAATAAACAAAGAATCAATCAGAGTAAACTTTCAGAGTAGGCTTAATATTTGCATCAAACTCAGGCAATAGCACTGCAGTGAAATTAACCCATTGCCCTCCCACCCCCACCCTCATGCACATGGTGTTATTCTTTTCTCAGAATTACTGCACTGAAATACCAAATAATAAGGGTTTTTTGTGATATTTATTCCTGTGTTGTTTTTTTGCCAGCTGGTTTATAAGCATTTCTCGAAAGAGGCCATATAAACTGAAATATGAAATCATATGTAACTTAAAAAATTTAAAGATAAAGTGAATAACATTGATTATCAGTGGATCATGTTACTGTACTGTAAGATGTTGTATAATTTATGCTTGAAGTTTATCTGTTGTAATGTGGAAAGACTTGAGTGACTTGCACTATCGTGGTGGCAAGGGTCTCCAAAACAGGTTGTCTTGTAGGGTAATTTTGGTATGCATTGGTTGTTAACTCCCAAAAATGGTCCAGTAAGAGAGTGGTTAACTGTTGAACAAGTGTCATGGGTGCCTAAGGATCACTCATGTCACTTTCACCTATCAAAACATTGCCATGTATCAAGTATACAAGTATAGCCGCATATATGTATATTGGTGCCCACACTATTCCTTAATGGCAGTAGCCGCCGGGATAATGCACTTTGTTGCACTACAAACTTAGTTCAGGAATAAGTTGAGGAGTGAAGTCAAAGGTGTTTACAAACCCCACAGGTCCTAATACAAGTAAACATTTTTGATGTGATCTGGACAAACAGGTTTGATCCATGGATACCTGACCCCAGAGGTCAGGAATTACAGGTTTTAAACAATCGGCTGCTAATGTCTTCGGGCAGGATGCCTTTATATGTTTTATAAAGTTTATGCCTTGATGGGACAGAGCTGTTTTTACAGCGGGAAATTTAATGTTGAGGACCAATGGACCATAGTTCAAATACCCTTTATCTGGCTGAACCTGAAATGCACTTGAGGGTGGCACTTAACCTAGTCATGTGCCAATGATGCTTAAATAAGGGGCTTGCTGTACCCCTTTATTCCAAGCCAAATTTGCAATTATGCAACAACCATTAAAAAAATTGTTCAGCCATATGCAGTATAACCATATATAAATATTTAACCATATACTGTATGTGGGTGAGTAAAAATAATTAGTATTCTGATTATATTACAATTTTTGTATAGTCTTAGTATAGTATAGTATAGTATAGTAATTTTTATAGTCTTCAATATTACCTATACAATATCTCCTATACAAGGTCTCTCCAGTCACTGCTGTTCACTTTTTATTTGACATGATAGAAGAGCAACATGCAGCGATTCATTTTTTGTTGTCTGCTTTTTGTTGTTATTTGACAACTTTAAGCACTGTATAGAGACAGTGATTTGTGAAAAGAAGTGTGTATGAATATAAAGGTAGAAGGAAAGTCTCACAACTCTCAGACATGAAGTAGTAGATGGACAATAACATTGAGGCC
>JAOUQV010342710.1:0-10573 GCA_028565295.1 Aspidoras spilotus
CAAAACTGTGCTCTTACCCTGCTAATTGAACCTTCACACTCTGCTCTTACTAGTGCAATGTGCAATTAATGAAGATTGGACACCAGTCTTGTCCAATTTAGCCATGAAACCTCCCACACTAAAATTACAGGTGTTTCAGTTTCATTGTCTAACCACTGTATGTGTGTGTATATTATTGTTAGCTATAGAATTATGTTTTGTATGTTATATAATTATGCATATATTGTTATATTATTATTGGTAGAAATAGAAGTATGTATGAGATGTATGTTATGTATATATTATATATTACTGTTATATCATTACTGTTATATATTATTCTTAGTTAACTATGTATTAGATGTATACAGATTACATAACCCAAATGAGGATGGGTTCCCTTATGATAAAACATTATTTTGTAAAGCTGCTTGGGACAATGCCCATTGTTAAAAGCACTTTATAAATAAAACTGAATTGAATTGAGTGGAAGGCAACAGTATAAAGTAAAGAATAGCAAGGGTGAAGTAAGGAAAGCTTTGATAAGTATATAGAAGGCTAAAGCAGTTGGACCTGATGACATACCGGTAGAGGTATGGAAATGTAAAGGAGAGGTGGAAATGTGGTTTTTGACTAGATTATTTAATGAGATTTTTGGAGAGAAAGTGTACTTGTACCGATTTATAAGAACAAGGGTGATGTGCAGCGTTTTAGCAATTACAGAGGCATAAGGTTAATGATTCACACAATTAAGATTTAGGAGAGAGTTGTTGAAGCTAGGCTTAGACAATCAGTGACTGTTTGTAAGCAGCAGTACGGTTTCATGCCAAGAAAGAGCACCACAAATGCAATTTTTGCTTTGAGAATGCTGATGGAGAAGTATAAAGAATGTCAGAAAGAGCTACACTGTGTCTTTGTAGATTTAGAGAAAACTTATGATAGGGTGCCAAGGGAGGAACTGTGGTATGAGGAATTCCGGAGTGGCTGAAAAGTACATTAGATTTGTGCAGGACATGTATGAGAACAGTATGAAAGCTCTGGAAAGGAGGGAAATGAAAGTCAACATTTATAAGATAGAATACATGTGTGTGAATGAGAAGGAGACAGGTAGTATAGTCAGGCTACAGGGAGAAGTGATCACAGGTGCAGGATTCAGATACTTAGGATCAACTGTCCAAGTGGAAGGAAAGGTTTATAAGAGAGTAGTTAGACCAAACTGGTTCTATGGTTTGGAGACAGTGGCACTGACTAAGAGACAGGAAGTAGAGCTGGAGGTGGCAGAGCTTAAGATGGTGAGATTCTCATTAGGAGTGACCAGGATGGACAGGATTAGGAATGAGAACATCAGAGGGACAGCAAAGGTTTGAAAATTGGATGACAAAGTTAGAGAGGGCCGATTGAGATGGTTTGGACATGTGCAGACGGGGGACAGTGGATATATTGTTAGGAGGATGTTAGAAATGGATCTGCCAGGCAGGAGAGTTAGACTAAAGTGAAGATATATGGATGTGGTCAATGTAGACATGCAGGTAGTTGCTTTGAAAGCAGAAGATGCAGAGTACAGAGAAAGGTAGAAAAGACTCTGTGTGGCGACCCCTGAATAAAGGGAGAGGCCAAAAAAGAAGATATTGTAATATAAATGTTATATATTATTGTTAGTTATAGAAGTATGTTTTATATGTATACAAATTGCATCGTATCACCCAAATAAGGATAGGTTCCCTTATGAGTTTGATTGCTTTCAAAGTTTCTTCCTTAACTCCTCAGGGAGTTTTTCCTTCTCACAGTTACTCATCTGGGATAAAATGTTTTCTCTAAAGCTGCTTTGGGACCATGTCCATTGTTAAATAAAATAAAATCGCACCAAATTAATTGATGACAGGTTAGGCTCTATTCATGAAAGTAACCATTTATTACATATTACATGTATATACAGTATTTAAATTTATAGTCAAATAAATAGTTTATCCTCATATACTTCAGTTTTCAAAACTTTGCTATTACAAGTTTATTTTAAAAATGTATATGTAATTTACAGTCTTTAACTGTTTGCAAAGCACCATTTTCAAACTTACCCCTGGATTTTGATCTTATCCCCCCAAACTGGTCTTAAAATCCTCTAACCCTCTAGCTAATTTTAAGATTATATTCTACAAATTTTACAACTTTATTTTTAACACTAGATATATAAAGCTTTAAATATTCCACAATGATCATTCATGGATTTAATTGAGGTAAACACTTGGAATCAAATGTTTATTTACATCAAAACCACAACATTTAGATTTAATTTGTAAGCATTATGTATATGAAAAAGTAATAAAAGCAAAGAATCTTCTTTATTTTTTTTTATTTTATAAAATTCCCATGCATGCAGGGAATTAAAAAATAACCATAGCCTATATTTTCTGATTCAATAATGTCTTGACTAAATCTGGAGTAAATATATAATTGCATTTAGGAGATATGTATCAATTTCAAAGGGTGCTCTTTTTCCTTACCAAATCCATTCAAATATTTCTTGTCACTTTACATTATGTGTGTACTTTTATTTTAATAAATTCTCACAGAATAGATAAATAAAAGTCTCTTTTAGACTAAGAAAATCATTTAAGAGCGCCTGCAGCAGGGTGCCTAGTCTTGCCTGTTGTCAGTACCAGTGTCATGTCCTGTTCCAGTTTTTCATCAGGCTGTGGTAGTGCGCACCCCAGCCCCACAGATCTATCATGCCCATGCCGAGGAGGTTCAAAATCTAGTGCTGCAGCAGGTGTTGAGCTCCCACCCTCCTGCCCCAGAACAGTTCGCCAGACAGAAACGCTTCAGATGTTGCTCCCAAGGTCGCTTCCCCCTCATGCTTTGTCGGCATCAGTGGTTCACCTCGCCATGTTCCGCTCCCCTCACGGACTTCATGTCTCTCCCTCTGTCTTCGTGCAGGCCTCTACTCCCCCAGCTGCTTCATGTACCCCCATTGCTCTACGGTGCAATCCTAACTTCCCCCTCCTGCAGCCTCGTGTGCTTGACCTCACCGCCGGACTCCATCTAGATAGATGTTCAGTATGGACATTATAGAGAGACTATGTCAAGTGTGTATTTCTTTGTTTCTTGCCACACTGTGCCTAGTTCCTAGTTTTGTGCTTTGTTTATTTGCCACTTTTGAAACTTTATTAATTGCTCTACAACTACTTCTGTCTCCTTCCTGTGTGTTCCTGTGGGGAATATTGTGACAGTGGGTTGTAAAATTTATGACAATCACTGTCTCAACAAGGAGGAGGGGCGCAGTGATGAGCCTGGTGTTTACGCGATCAAATCCCACCTTCAAACTGAAGTTTCCCCTCACAAACTATGTGTCTGTGTGTTTGTAAGGATCTCTACTATTGGTTTAAACAGTTGTCAATCACTTTCAGAAAGCGACTCTGAAACTATTGGCTATTTAATTTTGACAGTGTTCCATGTATCACATCTTCATACCTGCCCTCTCCAAATTGTTTTGCTTTTTTAATGTTAAATAATTAATCTGTGACCAAAATCGCATATTAAGCTTATTAAGGACAAGTTTAGTGTTTTTCTGAAAGCACTGAGCAAGCAAATAAATGACTTTATTCACACAAGGTAAGTTTCCCAGTTGTTTTATTACTTTAATTAGACACTAAATGAATTTTAGGTGAAAAGTTCTGAAGTAATTGTGCATTGTAAGCATATTTAAAGGGCCATTCTTTCGAGTATAACGTAGTAGAATATTTGCTTTATACAACAATTGCGGCATGGTGTTCGAGAATTACTAATTTGAGACTTTAAAACAAATTAAATATATATATATAATACTACTCATTATTCATAATTGTTTTAATCTAATCTAATTACACATTTATATGTAATTGTACAAACCTTGCTTCTTATAGGCTTTTAGAGGGCATTATGGCTATTAAATAACTTAAAATCTGTAAAAATGCTATTACTGTGTCTTACTGTGTACACAGTCTATTACTAAACTTTTGTTGTCATGTTACTCAGCTCTTTGATATTAACAACTTTGGAATCACATTTTATTTAAGAAAATGTGCTGCTATAACACTAGCTTCCCATCCCCCTCTGCCCCTCCCCTCACATTCTCTGCTGCTCTTCTGTATTCATGCATAGCAGTTTCCATGAAACCCTCAGTAAGAATTGTTTTTTCCTCAGCTTGAAACACATTGTGGAGCAGAGGACGCAAGACCCAAAAACGCAAAAGCTTATTTGGTGTCTTTAAAATGTTAGTGTATGATTGTATGTGTGCCCTATGTTGGATTTTTGCCCTGTCTAGGTTTGTTCCTGCCCTCACGCCCAGAGTTGCCGGGTGGGCACCAGCCTCCTCCTGACCCTAAATCTAGGATTAAGTGTGTATAGAAAATAAATGAATGTACACACATGTATGCACTGACAGTATTATGTTAAATGATAAGTTTCCTCCATAGTGGTGACCAGGAAGCTCTACAATATACAGTCAGTTGCTTTGCATATATGCTTTCAAAGCTAAATGCACTGACACAGAGTTACACATGTGTACTTATTTGTGCTTGAACCCGCAATTGCCACTTGCTGCTATTATTATTATTATACATATTATTATTATTATTTGCTATAATAAAATCTTTTTTAACAAAATGTATGCAGAAAAAAAATACATTTTTCCTTATAGCCTAATTATAAAGCACTCTCTTTTACTAATCCCATTGGAATACATGCCATGTTACAAAATTTTAAGAGAAAATTAGTAGTGATGATGTGCTTACTCAATTGGTGAAACCCAGCTAAGGATGTCAGAATCTTCGCTCCATATTTGACTTCTTAACTGTGTTATCAATTCCCCTTTGTTTCTGGTGATGTTCTTCCACTAAATTATCAGTTTAACAGAGTTATTTAATTTTTTCAAAACACTAATTATCATTTGGTTTATTGTTCAGATGCAAGCTTCTATCAGTCTGTCTACAGTGGCTGCAATGTACAAGCTGAGCAATGTGTGCACTTTGCTTCTCTCTCTTTTTCTCTATCAGTCCTCTCAAGTGAAAGGCTTGCTCACTCTCCCTCTTATTGACATCATTGGTCTCTTTCATTGTCTCACCCAATAGATCCTCTACACCCACTCCCTCTTGTTCTCATGTGCCTCACTGTAGTGGTCTCTATCATTATGCAGCCCCTACTGGATGTTCCAGTAGCTGTTTGAGGCATCAAGCTTACTTCTTGATTATACTCCGAATACAATATCTGTATTGCTGCTTTGTGACAATGATCCATTGTATAAAGTGAAAATGTAAAATGTCATATAAAAATATAATTAAATTGAATTTTAAACTAAGTGAAAGAAAGGCTGAGAGAGATATTTTTTGATATGATGGATTTTTTCACTCTTTCTCTCTTTCTTTGACCTCTCTGTCAGTCTTATGATGAATGCGTAATCTATAGGATCCTCTATGGGTTTAAACAAACGAAATAGAGAAGGGTGGAGGATGAAGAATTACCTGGTGCCTTCAGTGTTCTTGATCAAATGTATGCAAACATCCTGGGACCTCATGGAATTCGTATTAAGGGGAGTGATGATGAGCATCTAATCTCTGGGCAACTGAAATAGTATATCATTTCATTGACAAGCACATTGGTCAGCCCCTTGAATGATGAAAACAGAATACACCCTTTTGCACTACTGGAAAGTGTCTATGTCCACCGCCCTCCTCTGTTCAAAGTGAGAGAGTATTCAGTAAATTTGGAAATGTGTATTATGACATAAGGAGTTGACTCACTCTTCTTATTGAGAACAATAAGAACAGTTGCTTTTACTGCATTACCTGCTGTTTTTAAACTGGAAGTACTGGAGAACTTTCAGTGAAAAGTTATGGTGTAAACTTGGTCCAATGTATTCTTCCCTTTTGTTGGAATGTTTATGGGTTTATATGTTTTTGGAAACATGCTTCTTGAACCTGCATGGTTAAAATCGCCAGCCAAGATGAGAAAATTATCATGGCGTGCTGCCTGCTGCTAAACATGACAGGGGGAGCAGGACCAAATAAGAAAGAAAAAACCACCATCATATTGGGATATGGCATTAGTGGGCTGTTCATAAAAGCTATGACACTGACTTCTCTGCAAACAGAGATCTAAGAAACAGAAAGGTAAAATAAAAGACCAGTTATCCAGGCAGCAATTACTTTTTTTTGCAACTGAAAACAAAAGTTAAGACCCTACTGAAGCATCATTCCAGGTGTATGCACAGACTAGTATTGTGCAGTATGGTTTCCTGCAGTTATTCAATGTACATAAACATAATGTATACATATTGTATAAATACACAATAGTCAGTATATTTACTGTATATCTGAATATATGTTTTGCATTTTTATTATAAGTTAATCATTTTAACTTGGTTATTTCATAAGTAACTCGCATGGAAGTTATGTGCACCTCTGGTCTAAGTGAAAAGGCGAGGGACACTTGAAAGTGAAAGTGATACAGTTTGCCACTATGTTTGCACAAAGCGGAATTGGTCCTCTGCATTTAACCACCCATGCAGTGAAACACACACAGACACACAGGTGAAGTAAGCACACAGGCTCAGAGCAGTGAGCAGCCAGCACAGCGTCCAGGGAGCAACTGGGGGTTAGGTGCCTTGCTCAAGGGCACTTCAGCCATGACTTGTCTGTACTTGGAATCAAACCAGGGACCTTCCAGTCGCAAGGCTGGTTCCTTAACCACAAGCCTACGACTCTCCCAGATTTTTTAAGTGAAAATGCTAGGGGTTTGAACCCAGGACCTCATACATGCAAAGCATGCGCTCTACCACTAAGCTTCATCCCCATATAAAGACATAGGATTGACACACAGTGGGGTTCTAGGTTGAAATATCCTGCAAACACCATAAAGATGTTCACAGAAACATTGCTAAATGTCTGAAATTCTACATCCCAGTGTGCAGCAAAGTCATATCAGCCACATTCCCCACAAAGCCAAGAGATTTTACTTTTATTCAATGTTATGCACCAACTGCTGACAAATAAGAGGAAAAGATTGATCAGTTTTACAAGGGTTTTGAATCCCAAGCAGAACCTACTTGTCATTACAGCCGATTTCAATGCCAGAATAGGGGAACATTTGGGGGAGACAAAAGTGAAGTACTTGGGAAATGTGGTCATAGAGTGAGAAATGATGGGGTCAGGGCTCTTTGTTGACCTCTTTGCCGAACTTGGGCTTGTCATCAGAAGCATATACAGGGGTTAGACAATGAAACTGAAACACCGGTCATTTTAGTGTGGGAGGTTTCATGGCTGGTGTGAAGCAGAGAGTGAAGGTTCAATTAGCAGGCTAAGAGCACAGTTTTGCTCAAAATATTGCAATGCATACAACATTATGGGTAATATACCAGAGTTCAAAAGAGGACAAATTGTTGGTGCACGTCTTGCTGGCACATCTGCATCACGTAGTGACCTGGCCACTATCCTGCAAGAAGAATGGCTTAAAATCCCTCTGACCACTGTGCAAGATTTGTATGTGTCATTCCCAAGACAAATTTAGAGTGTATTGGCCGCAAAAGGAGGCCCTACACCATACTAATAAATTATTGTGGTCTAAAACCAGGTGTTTGGTTTTGGACAAGCTCCTGCTCACAGGTGAAGCATGTTTGTTCGTTAGCTTGCAGCTATCAGCTAAACTTTTACTATTACTGTTTGTTACAGCATTACAGCACAGAGACGGCTCTGGTTAAAGTGGTTAATAACCTCCTAGTGGCATCTAATCAGGGCTGTATATCCTTTCTTGTGTTGCTAGACCTTAGTGCAGCTTTTCATACCATTGATCACTCTATTCTCCTTCATAGACTAAAGAACTTTGTAAGAGTTAAGGGAACATCTCTTCTGGTTTAGATTTTACTTGTCAGAAGGCTATCAGTATGTAAATTTAAAGGGAAACCTCTCTAAGCTATGTACTGTAAAATGTGGTGTCCCACAAGGCTCTGTTTTAGGCCCACTGCTTTTTTCCATTGTATATGCTGCCTCTGGGAAGAATCATTCAAAGACATGTTATTAATTTCCACTGTTATGCGGATGACACACATCTGTATCTTTCACAAAAACCACATGAGAGACATCATCTTAATAAAGTTGAGGAATGTCTAAAGGACATTAGACAATGGATGCTAAATAACTTTCTCCTTCTTAACTCAGATAAAACAGAAGTACTCCTTCTTGGAGCCCATAGAGCTAGATATAAGCTTTCTGATGTTGTATTAACTCTGGATGGTAGTTCAGTCACCCCCTGCGAAGCAGTTGAAGATCTTGGTGTTATTATTGACTCCAGTCTCTCATTTGAAGCTCATGTAGATAACATCACCAGGACAGCATTCTTTCATATTAGAAACATTGCCAAGGTGTGTCAAGGATGCAAAAAATATTTTTCCAACCCTAGTTGCTGTCTGGATTCAAAGAAAATTTGCTACATGTATGACATCATACAACCCACTAAGCTGCAGAGTAATCTGTGTGACTCATTTGGCACAAAGCGAAGAGATACTGATATGCATTTATTCAGTGTTATGCACCAACTAATTTCAGACAAGATTAAGATATTCAGCAATTATACAATGATTTTGAACAAGTAAGTGCAGAGACTGTCAAGCAGAACCCTTTAATCATAACAGAGTCACCTTTGACAGTAAGGTCGAAGAGGGGGTAGCAGACAGATCACAACCAAATTCATTGGCACTGGATCGGTGGGCTACAACATGGTTCTTAAATCCATAATTTTCCAAGGTGATGTGTATTCTGGACTCAGCCTAGCACAATGCTGAGTCGACTGCAAGGCTTAGAAGAATTAATGATGCCCAGTAAGTTTTTCAGTGTACAAACCCCAAATGAACATATCAAATGTCGAAAGAGAGAGAATATATCAGACATATTTCATCAAACTTTGTTTTGACAGGTTTCCACGCTCCCAAACAAACGTTAGGAACCAATCAGAAAGCGTTGTTTTAAGGGAAGTCTCTACTTCTATTTTTTTTATTTATATTTGTGATGAACCTATAATGTATTCCTTCAAACTTTGACAGGTTTCACCCCGCCTGACCCCGTAACCTCGACTCAATACCCCTCAATACAACCCCCGGAGAGGTTTGATAAGACAATAATGGTTCAATACGAGCACACTTCCACCGATAGCTTTCACCCCACCTGACCCGTACCTCCGGTCAAGTATCTCACTAAAACCCAGAGCTGTTTGATAAGACAGTATTGTATTGGCTCAATTTGTGCGCATTTCCGACTATTAAAACACAGAGGGGCCCCCCGGAGTGGATTGATAAGATTCAATGTATGCGCGTGTGATAACACCTGTTAAACTTCCCGAAACTGTTTTAACAAGATGTTTTAAAACGTACCCCCCCCCAATAAAACCCCCTAGTGACATCTGCTGATAATGCCCGATACTGTTTCAACACATAACCCCCCTAATAAATCCCCAGCTATCATAAAAGCGTCAAGAAAAAAATACAGCTTATTGACTGACAGGGGTTCTCAAACACGTACGTGCATACATGTTTCTTTAAATTTGCAGAATCTCTATTATTCTTCGGCTAATTTTTTGCATGCTCCATACAGGTAAGAAACTCTTATGTTTAATTTTTTTATTAGATTAAAATGATTATAATTATAATTTATAGCTCCTGACAAAATGTTTCTTTATTTTTAGCATTATAAAGTCTGATAAAGTCAAGATGTTCACTAGCTGAAAAATCCGAAGGTTTCTGAATGAAAATAGAGAGGTTGAAACAAAATCGCGACTTACACTAACGGTTGATATAAAACCGTAAAACTGTATTTGGTAAGTTTTTATTTATATATCATAATCTCCTATTTATAAGGGGTATTTGTTTATGATATATTACAAAAAAATTTTGGTTACAGAAGTTGACTGCAGACCGAGGCGAAAAAACCATTGAGAAACAAATTCCAGAGCCTCACAGAGACCACAAAAGGATAAAGTCAGAGGTGCAAGTGATAAGTGGGTTATTTTTTGTTAAAAAAGTGTGAATTTTTGAATAGGGGGGTTAGATTCAAAATGGCTCACGTTTCAGATGAGTATGATGATATATTATTGAATTCGCACCTACTGAATGAAATTACACGGTTAAATCGTGAGTAAATTGTACAACCTTACTTCGATTGCAAAATCAAAACACGCCGGTAGTTCAAGCAGACGTTGAAATTAACCCTGAAATTAAAATAGTCCATCGAGATAGATTCAATAACACGGAGATTAGAAGGAAAATAAATTTTATGGCTATAGCAAATGCTGTAAGCTTTGCCGATTTCTATACTTACATCAGTCAATTTTAGACAAAATGATAAATGTAGCAATGGCTCAAATAAGTCCTAACGATGTAGTGACAGTAGAAATTCGAGGTGATACGCTTAAAGTTTCATAACAGGTCGAGTTAAATAACGGAACTATACAGATAGATTCTTTACTGAAAATGCTTGATAATGCCATACAGTGTAATTTAAGTATTTTCATCGATGATACTTTAGAAGTCATCATTCAAATAGTTCACTCTCCACAAGGAGGAACAGGAACACGA
>JAOUQV010342767.1:0-10568 GCA_028565295.1 Aspidoras spilotus
CCTATCATAAGCTTTCTCTAAATCCACAAAGACACAGTGTAGCTCTTTCTGACCTTCTCTATACTTCTCCATCAGCTAGTTCTTTGTATTCGATTCGCTAAATTAGATGTGTGTTTTACTGTGGGCTAGCATCCTCTGAAGTAGGTATAAGCTCAAAACAATTTGGCAAACATTTTTTGTAACGTTGTATGGCATCTATTTGCGTATTCATTTGTGGAGAAGTGTCACCTAATAAACTAATTTTAGTTCAAAATAATTTCACTATTTAGCTGAAATCTTACACCTCACACTAAAACATTTCATCCATTCCCATCATTCCTCAAATTTATTTGTAATAATAGACAAGCTTATCATAGACAGAATAATTTGTATGATTTTTTTGCAAAATCACAAGATGTTCATACTTGTTTAATGCTAATAACAGCTGCCTACAAATTGCCTTAGTCAGTATCTCTATAATTTAACCAATTTCTTGCAGTCTTACTGCTTTCAGTCACAACAGTCTTGCCAGTTAATTAAGTTACAAAAAGCAGTTTGGTTGAAAGGTGTGATTTTTTAGAATAATTGCAGTTAGTGCTCATCATGTGCAGAAAGGGTTATAATTATGAGGCATGTCTCAACATGTCAAAAGTAATTCATATTTTTCCCTATCTATTACCGTACTGGATCAGCAATGGTATTTACTGACAGAAGAATTATTGGTATTGTTTATTTTTATACTTTTCCCAATAGCATTGTGCTTGTTTACATCCCTATATACAAAAAAAGAGAGAGCGAGCAAGAGAGAGAGAGATTGTATTGTATTGTATTGTATTTAATTGTTTTGTCTTTTTTTGTATATTGTTTAACCTAGTAAGGAAAAAATATTCTTATGCCTGGATTAGCTTAACAGACACTTAAATCTATTTTGAAACAAGGGCATTATCCATTGATGAAATTCATTTAAATAAATTATTATAAATTTGTTTTAATTATTTTACAATTGCACTTGTTCAGAGTTAACATGAAATATTAAAGATATAGCTGGTATACCCAGATTCAAGCTACTTTGACATGGCATGCTTCCAGAAATTAGCCATATGATAAAAAATGCAAACAATTACAAGACGTACTTCTACACTATGAAAACCCTGCTACGATGTATTTTTGAAGAACAAGACTTAGTAAATAGTAAATACGCTGACAAGACGGGGCAGTCGTATAATGGTGGTTAGGAAACTCAAGGGCTGTGAAGAATTGTCACCACTCCCGGCACAAGTGCTCACTTCTCATGTGTGTACATACAGGGGTTGGACAATCAAACTGAAACACCTGTCATTTTAGTGTGAGAGGTTTCATGGCTAAATTAGACAAACCTGGTGGCCAATCTTCATTAATCTTCAGAGTGTGAAGGTTCAATTAGCAGGGTAGAAGCACAGTTTTGCTCAAAATATTGCAATGCACACAACATTATGGATGACATACCACAGTTCAAAAGAGGACAAATTGTTGGTGCAAGTCTTTGTGATGTATCAAGAGCCACTTTGGGGTGTTTTGGAGGAGCAAGTCAGGAGACGTTTTCCTCCACCAGCATTACGTAGTGACCTGGTCACTATCCTGCAAGAAGAATAGCTTAAAATCCCTCTGACCACTGTGCAAGACTTGTATGTTTCCAAGACAAATTGACGTTGTATTGGCTGCAAAAGGAGGCCCTACACCATACTAATAAATTATTGTGGTCTAAAACCGCATTGAATGTGTCAGGTCGAGCCGTACTTGAAGTATGAAGGGCTCTGGGCATACATCAGTCTGCAAAAGAAGCAAGTGGTGGGTACACAGTAAACACAGTAACGGAGTGACATAGCTAAATTTAGGAATTGTTAAAACTTACAATAGGACAAGCAAGTCTCCACCTTGCTCGGGATTAGCTTAAGGTTGTGGGTTGCTATCCATGAAGCAACATCTGTTAGACATGCTGATATCCGAGATAAAATCTGTTTATCATAAGAAGAAAATGAATGGATGAGCTGAGCATCATCAGCATGACAATGGTAGGAGAAGCCAGGTAGAATTTGAACCGCACCCATGCAGACTCTGGTTGACTGTATTAATGGCAGCATTGTCAAAATGAATCAGCAGCCACTGTAAGCAAAATTCAGTACTACCTTCCTTGTACTATTGGACAACTCCTATAGCTATTAGGGGAATAGACAATATTAATTTAATAGTGTATTTGTTTGCTGTTTTATCTCTCTTTGTCTCCTGAGGAGTGTGACATTCATTATCATGTGTCATGTTAATGAATACTTTATACTTTCTTCACAAAAGCCATGTCTCAAAAATAGAAGTTTTCATCCCTATGAACCTATATTGGTGATGTGCCTCCTGCCATATCATGTCATATGGTGTCAATAACAGAATTATAGCACATAGACATTAAATTCCAGTCAATGAATTGCTATTACATTGATACCTCAATTGGCCCATGTGTGTTTCCTGATCAGCAATATAACAGTCACATGGGATAAGTCTATAATGCAGCTGAACTTTGTAGCCTTAAGTTAGTGAAACCATAAAGATGGATGCATGATTACTGAAGCAGGTAAATATCGAGGAAACACACAGTCAGGTTTGATCAGTCTGTTACTGGTGACTGCTGCAAGACCCACACACACACACAAACAACATTGGAAGTAAAGCCTGCGTAATGAGTAAACTTGGGAATACTACTGAAGCTTTACTTTAGGCAGAGTGACATGCTGTCAGGACTGGGGACTCACTTGGCCAATAAAATGTTTTTTATTTCTTTTTAAACTACTAAATTCTCCACTGAATACCGAGAAGCATGTAACAGGGCAAGAAACAAAACACTTGTTTTACATATCAGGTACATATTTACAACAATAGGCTAAACTAAACAATGAGGGGGGAAAACTTGCTAGTCAGGTTATGATTACAACTAGTCATATATGGTATGTAATATAAAGCGCATTGATCTAGATGTGTGTTGCCCTTTCGTGCTCACTGAAATATGGAAGCATTTTGGGCATAAGTATCAAATAACGTAGTATAAAATAACATGAAGGGGCAGTCGAAGGCTTGATGTTAAAGAACTGGCTTAGGAACCGGAAGGTCCCCGGTTCGATTACCTGCAAATCATGCTATGGAGGCATGTGGATCCATGTGCCTGTGGAGGCAGCTTACTTCTCTGGGCACATGTGCTCAATTCACAAATGTGTGGGTATATATGTGTGTTTCTCTGCACAGATGGAATATTTGCAGAGCTCCAATTTCGCTGTGTGCAAACATAGTGGGAAAAAACTACACATTCACTTTCACTAATATCTTCTGATTTGTAGGTCCAAATTACATGAAATTTTGCATCCTGCATTAATATAAACATTGGTGGCACTGCAGCTGGCACATTTCTATATTCAGTATAGAAATGTCATACCATGAATCACTACAACATTCTTTAAGTGCATATAATTATTTTTTTAAATTTCATATACACTGTATTACTATTAAATGCTGCAGACACTAACACTAACCGATTTCAGTCATATTGCAAACGAAAATATGCATTTAGCATGGTATTTATTTAATAGGGAAATGCAATGGGTTATGTAATATTTGTCAAGTCTAAGAGGATATAGATCATGTTTTATGGTTGCAGTAAATTCACAGTATATAGAAATCAATGGCAATAAATGGAGAATGTGAATTGTATAGAGAATATTTTTCAGGAAAAGGGGATGCAGATTGAATTAGATCCTTATTTATAATTATACAGATTTAATTACAAGGATCTAAGCTCCTTTTTTAATAAAAACTTTAGACAGACATAGCCTGCTAAGTCTCTTTACACTCTCCTGTACTGTAGGAGGCAGTATGCACCAAAGAGATGTTATCCACTATTGAACCAACAACAAGAGGAAAAATCATTGTAGGCTAAGTAGAATTACTAGCTGCTAGCTCCATGTGTCATTGTGTTGTAATAATAATAATAATAATAATAATAATAATAATAATAATACATTCAACTTAAATCGCACCTTTCAAGTTACCAAAGGGCGCTTTACAAAAATGGGTGTGGTAAAGATAGTTGGGGTGAACAATGATGGGTTGGGTGTAGTATCTAAATATCAGCGGCAGCCAGTCGTACCAGCGTACACTTATTGAAAGGAAAGAATATAGAAAAAAACATAGGGGAGGCCAATTAGCACATTAAAATATCACTTAACAATTAAGACTAGAAATGCTGACAATCCACCCCACTGGGTGTGGGGGTAAAAAGCAATGAAGGTGAGGGGAGAGAGCTCGTCTAAACTCAGTTTTTCCGGAGGAGCGTTGTCACAGAAGTTTTATATAATATTCAAATTTTCTGAGATAATGACTTTCGATTTTTCATTGACTGTAAGCAGGCAGAACTATGGTGCAGTGAATAGTGCTGTGGCCTCACAACAAGAAGATCCCGGGTTTGAGCCCCAAGTGGGGCAACTCTGAAAATTTCTATTTAGAGATTGCATGTGTTCGCACGGTGTTTCTCCGGGTACTCCTGCAATCACATCTACCTATCTTCACTCTACTTGGATTGACTGGAGCAACATGATACTGTCCCTTTCTGGTACACATACAACTTTAGTAAATCTATTTAAATAACTCCTGGTTGGTGTTACCCTTTTTTTATAGGAAAGGCACTAAGGGTCATTATAAAATCACGTAGCATGTAAGGCCTAGTGCATGATCTTTCACTTCCATGTCTTAATCTTTAGCCTAAAAGGATATCTTTCTTATTATACATGTTCAATCAACCTATGTTAAAAAAATTTTGATGTCTTTCGTTACAAAAGGTGTTTTTTTGTTGGTTGTTGCTTTTTTTGTCAATATCTAATGGTTCTGGTAAACTAACTGGAATTCTTGGGACAACCTTATCCTTTGGAACAGATAAAACATCTTTCTTTGAATGTTTATAGAAGTTAGTATACACTATATTTCCAAATGTATTTACTCACCTGCCTTGACTCACATATGAGATAATCCAAAGGTTTCAATATGACATTGATCCACAGCTTCAACTCTTCTAGGAAGGCTGTCCACAAGGTTTAGGAGTGTGTTTTATGGGAATTTTTTACCATTCTTTCAGAAGCGCATTTGTGAGGTCACACACTGGTGTTGGACGAGTAGGCCTGATAAGTCTCCGCTTTAATTCATCCCAAAGATGTTTGGGTTAGGGTGCAGGCCAGTCAGGTTCATCCACACCAGACTCTGTCATCCATGTCTTTGAGGATCTTACTTTGTGCACTGGAGCACAGTCATGTTTGAAGAGGAAGGAGCCAGCTCCAAACTGTTCTCACAATGTTGGGAGTATGGGATTGTCCAAAATGTCTTGGTATGCTGAAGCATTCATACACCTGTGGCCATGGTAGCGATTAGAATATCTGATTCCAATAATTTTGATAAGTGAGCAAATACTTTTGGAAATAAAGTGTATGTTTCAGTGCTTTGGCCTTCCAATCACCTTCCATTCAAATTGGTATATTAGTCATATTAGCCATGCTTCTACTTACATTATGAAATCCTATTAAAATCCAGTGTAATATCTAAACAGATTCTTAAAAAAACAGTTTTCTGTTAAATAGTAGGAAATACACTAGATTGGTGGCGCTTGGAGCCCAGATGGTTCAGGGGCTGTGAATCTATGAGAATAAGTATGCTTGAGTGCTTCTGACAGCCTTCCAACTCACAAAATCAGCAGCAAAAATTGTCCCCAGGAACAACTTCCTTCCAAAATTAGGTGCAATTAAATCAAGCAGTCAGGTGAAGAGAGCCAACTGTCTAGTTCCCGCTGAACAGTGGTTATTTGGTCAATCATCAATTTAAGTAAAGGCTTGTGGATACAAAAATAACCTTAAAGCCTTTAGATCCTAATGAATATCTGCAGTAGCTTTCTGGATGTTTTTACAAATTGTTCATAGCCATAGATTTGATACATTTAGAGAGTGAATATTAGGTGTAACATTTGCTTTATTGGTCACATGCAAATTGTGCATTCACTAGCCATTATAACGCATAGGTGCACTTTGAATTTAGTCACAGATTCAAGTCGGAACACGCGGTACAATGTTTTGACTGAGATGTTATGAGCAAGCCTAATAGTTCTGCTACACCTGTACCAGCATCATACATGCTTAAAGATGAGTTATTGTTACTTTTGTACTGTGTGCCTGTTCTGTTTCCATAGAGGCAAAGATATGGAGGCATTTGAAAATTTGTTCCTTTAGTCTAGATGTTAATACATAATTTAATATGATCTGTATTATCATTCATACAGTGTAATTAAATTATTTACCTTGCTAAAAACTAGGTTGTAGGTACCAGTGGTCATGATCTAGCCTGTGGCCCTGCAGATTCATGGTTCGGTTTCATTCTTATTCAGGTGTCTAAACACCCTATTTATTCTCTGTGTTACTGACAGATGAAATATATAAATTGCCCTCTGGCATTAAAGTTTTAGGGGAGAATTCTATTTTAGGACATTAATAAAACAATTTAAACACCAATTAGACCAGTTAGACGACTATTGTAACTGTCTTGAGTGGTAACAGAAAGTAGATTTTGCCACATTAAAAGAAAGTGCGTCTGTAAATGACCTTGGTACTGTGACTGATTATTTACTGATATCATCATAAACATGATATCAGTAAATATTATCATGAATTAACATGTTGGCACTTAGTAAACTAACATTAAGCAAAAGCCAAAATTTTTTTTTAAAGATAAAACAATTACAATAAGTTCAATGCCCTCATTTCTTTGCTATGGTTGGCTGCACAGATGTGCTCCATGGGATAGTGAAAATCCCATATCCCAAATCGCATATTTTACATCTAAATTTACCATTTAAAAAAGCTGGTAAAAATGATATGGAAATACTCCTACTACATCAAGCCAGCTTAATATATCTGTGTAGAAATACAGTATGTACTCTATCACAAGGTATGGCTATGCAGGATCCTATGCCTAATAACCGTGAATATTATTCATCTGACTCAGCTGCCATTCTAGGAAGGTTTGCTTTCTTTTCATATAGCTGGATCAGGTGGATCAGAATTATTTAGAATATATCATGGTCAAAGTAAACATAGATACTCAGCTTCCTGATCAGAAATAATTGCCATGGTACAACTTGCTATCAATGGCCCAGATTTTAGTTATTGGTAATTCATACACTATCTTCCTTTCAGCTATGACAAATTATGCTATTCAATGTAACATCATACTTCTTGTACTCCAGCATAGTTTGCATTTGAACTCCAGGTGTAAAAACTTGTAAAAGTTAGTTTGCTCTTAGACATATTCTTATGTCTGAGAACAGAGAAAGGAGATATTCTTTGTATGTTAATAACTTTTAATCTGTATAGTGCTTGATACATCCTCATTAATATAATCTATTCAAAGAGACTACAGGTAGTGTTACTGTGAAGAGGTTGTCTACTTGTAACCAACACACACATATTCTCTGTTTTATTGTGAACACTAGTGAGGACTGGGTCTAGAGAATTACTCAGATCACATACAGAGAAAATAAAACACAGTGAAAGAAAAACCTTTATTTGAATTTAATTGTTTTGCAGTGAACAGCAAAAGTTTTAAATTTACAGTTTAGTTTGGATCTGTTCTGCTTGTCATAATATTTAGAATAACAATTAACAAAATGACCTTTAATGAGTGAGTTCTTTAGCATTCCCTGAACCTACCATGGATATAGTTATGCCCATATATAGTTATATATACACTGTATGGTCATTTATCACTCGGTGTGTCAGTTCTATAGTGTGACACTATATACTTTGCTGTGCACTTTTCACTCACTGTTCTAAGCCTAACTTGAGGTCATTGCCGAATCTAAAAGAAGAAGTGCCTTAAAAGCATAATTTTCCATAAGGGGCTGTTTCCTATATAAATTCATTTTTAATTTCTTTAATTCAATGTTCATACATTTCTACTGCACTGATGGATGAAGTTCAATTAACTTTATCATCTTTTCAGATTTACTATTAAAGTGTGAGAGATAAAAAATACTTTTAGCAATAAGCCAGACCTCACACATTTATCTTCAGCAATGTTATATATTTAAACATAAAAAGGATGCATTTGCTATCTTGGTATATTTTTATCTTCTTCTTCTTCTTCTTATTATTATTATTATTAGTAGTAGTATTATTATTATTATTGCTTTAATAAAGAAGTTAAGCACTCCCGTCCAAATAGAGAGAAGTTGGTCATAACTGAGCCTTTTGAAAAAAATTAATCAGGCAAGTTTTTTTTTAGCCGATTTTAAATGCTTGCCTGAAGTTTGCCTAACTATGCTGATAAATATAGTAAAGCCTTAACAGCCCTTGTGCCACTCCATTTCTTCAGTAAAAATATAAAAACTATTTAAAGAGCTTATATAAATTTTTTTAAATTTTTTTATAAATACTTGTGTTCGAAAGAGAAAATCCAGTAATATGAACAAAAATGTGCAAATGAGCTAGTTGTAGTAGGCTACCGGGCTCTAAACCCATTAACAAAATCGTGAGGCACGAATATACTGTATACACACACTGACAAACTCAAAAACAAAAAATACAGTACAGAAATAAATCAAAAATTCAATAACTAATATAAACTGTGCATTTTATAGCTGCTGATAACCGAAATCCCTGATTGTCCGAGAGCTCTGAGTAGCGAAATCCGTTTTAAAACAAATGAAAACAAATCCAGTCTCTAAATTCTGTGTTTTCTACAGCAAAAAGCTGAAGTGACCGGTAAAACAATTGGTAACCATGTACTGATGCCTTCCTTTTCTGAGTGCTGATATTCTATCATATTTTTTCCCATTTGTAAATATTTTAGAGCATAGGGAACCAGCAAAATGAGAGATTAATTGATTTAATGGATAGGATTTAATATGATGTCTGTCCACTCTTTGCAGCTAGAACAGCTTCAACTCTTCTGGAAAGGCTGTCCACAAGGTTTAGGAGTGTGTTTGTGGAATTTTTGACCATTCTTCCAGAAGCACATTTTTGAAGTCACACATGGCTCTCAGTCTCTGTAATAATTCATCCCAGAGATGATCGGGTTAAGGTCAGGACTCTGTGCAAGCCAGTCAAATTCATCCACACTAGACTATGTTATCCATGTCTTTATGGACCTTGCTTTGTGCACTGGTGCACAGTCATGTTGGAAGTGGAAGGGGTTCCAAAGCATTTCCACTAGGTTGGGAGCATGGAATTGTCCAAAATGTCTTGGCATGCTAAAGCATTTATACACCTGTGTCTATGGAAGTGAATATTAGTTTGAAGTGAACACCTGATTCTAGACATTTGGATGGGCGAGAAAATACTTTTGGAAATACAGTGTATTACAAAATGAATTACTGTATTTATCATTATTATTGCTTCGTGGTGTTATACTGAGGAATGGTGAATTTAAAAACCAGCAGCTCAGTCATACACCTTACTGAGTCAGCAGATCAACTATCACCAACTCCTACTTACTTCCTCTGCATCCAAGTGATAGAAAGCCCTATCATACAGCACGACCTCAGCATGTCCTCATTAGAGCTGTTCCAGATAAACTGTAACTGTTCTGTAACTGGCATCTCTAAATTAAAGTCAAAATGAAAATACACCGTTGGTCCCTTTGATAAGAAGTACATATATAATGGTTGCAAAATTATAATAATATAAATAACAAAAAGAAATATAGCCATAAGTAGCGATAATATGTTCCAAGCACCACTTCACTATTCAAAAACAATTTCCAAGAAATTGATAGATTTTTTTTTCATCAAACCTGCAGAGGAACTGAGCTCTCTGTAGGATGTAAAAAGAGAGGAGTATTTAAAATCTTCATAAATAAAGATACTTATCAATCAGATATGTGTGACATTTTGGTGAAAATCATGGGACCAGTTCAAATGCTAATATTATGTGCAATATTACAACTTGTCCATAAATGTTGTACCACGATATGTATCACTTTGCAGTATATATGATCAAGTATATTTTGACACTGTAAGCTTACCAAGGCTAACATATAGTTGTTTACAGTTTAACAGAAATAACAGCCATGTATATATATAAATAATTCACTCACCTGCCTTGACTCATCCATAGGGTTTAATATGACGTCGGTCCACCCTTAACAGCTTCAAATCTTCTGGGAAGGCTGTCCACAAGGTTTAGGAGTGTATTGGAATTTTTGACCTTTCTTCCAGAAGCACATTTGTGAGGTCACACACTGATCTTGGATGAGAAGTCCTGGCTCAGCCCTCAGTCTTTTCTTTAATTTATCCCAAAGATGTTTTTTCGGGTTAAGGTCATGACTCTGTGCAGGCCAGTTTATCCACACCATACTGTGTGTGTGTGTATATATATATATATATATATACAGGGGTTAGACCATGAAACTGAAACACCTGTCATTTTAGTGTGGGAGGTTTTATGGCTAACAAGTCTGGTAGCCAATCTTCATTAATTGCACATTGCACCAGTAAGAGCAGAGTGTGAAGTTTCAATTAGCAGGGTAAGAGCACAGTT
>JAOUQV010342813.1:0-10567 GCA_028565295.1 Aspidoras spilotus
CTGTGCTCTTACCCTGATAATTGAACCTTCACACTCTGCTCTTACTGGTGCAATGTGCAATTAACGAAGATTGGCCAGGTGTTTCAGTTTCATTGTCTAACCCCTGTATGCAATGGCTATTTTAAAGGTAGTTTTCTTAAACTACTCTGTACCAAAACCTACAGTCTAATAAACCTATATAATGTTGATTAACAAACTTATGGTTATGAAGTATAGTGTATTTTGATGTATAAATATCAAAGTAAAGTATTGCACATAAAAGTGAGCGAGACAGCGGGGGGTCATATTTCTATTAATATGCACATAAGCATTTCCTAGAAGTACATTGGCAACAATATCTGACTTATCAGAATTTCTATTATAACCACTTTCTTAGCTCCACTGGGAATGCTTGATGTTTGGAGTGATTGTGATTCTACTAACAGCTGCATCATCCTATGGAAGGTATAATGCAGCAGCACATTCATGTTTATTTACATGTCAGTATGTTGTAAAGATGTCATAATAAAACATCTTGTCTTTATATCTCTTGTCCAGGATATGCCGAAGCAGCAAGTGAGAGGAAACATCAGCAGCTATGTGGTGACCATGAAACTGAGCAATGGTTCATTACTGAACATAAGTGGGCCAGTGTACAAGTTTGCAGAGACTTGTACACAGTGTGGGCCGAACCCGGTTAGAAACGCACCAACAAATTCGGTCCCACAAGCTCATCAGACATGTTCTAAGGATCATGAGCAAATCTGCTTTAATTACTGCCATCTCAGTGTTCCAGTTAATGAAGTAAAGGACATTCAAGTGACCGCAAACACAGAAGCGGGAACGTCAAGTCCAGCACTTGTGGCATTACCCATAAGTGGTGAGTCACTGGCAGGGAAGAAATGTGCAAATAAATTGACTGTATGCTATTTTCTTGCTTTAGCTTTGTTTAGAGAACATCAGTATATTATCAGTTAATTAGTAATCCTTCTTTTAGCTTTGCAGTGTATCTGAAACTATTTTTAAATCCCAGAATTGCTTGAATTGTTGGTTACACAAAAATAAGTATACACAATCTCGAGCACAAACCAGTGTATTTATACTGCCAGTCCTAAGCCTGGGTAAATAGTGAGGGTTGTGTCAGGAAGGGCATCCGGCATAAAACATTTGCCAAATCAGTTTTGTGAGTTCTTCAGTGTTTCCCCATACCAGATCATTCCGGCCAGTGTTAACAACGACCAGCAAACAGGCTACTGATGAAATTGGGCTATTGTTTGTCAATAAAGATAGTAAGGGAAGTGTGTAAGGTAAGAGAGCGAGAACATAAGAGTCAAGAGTGTAGTACTGAGGGTAGCAACTCTGAATGTACAGATGATGACAGGGAAAGGTAGAGAACTGGCTGACATGATGCAGAGAAGATACGTGGATATTTTGTATGTGCAGGAGACAAAGTGGAAGGGGAGCAAGATGCAAAGCATTGGTGCAGGTTATAAACTGCTCTACCTATTATAAACTGTTGTATCATGGTGTGGATAGGAAGAGATAACATTTTTTAGTTGTGTCTTGGTTGGGAGTCTCACCACATTACACGTTTGATACGGACCAATCATTGTCTGGCTACATAAGCGCCTTTTGTGATGCTGGCGGTTGTGTTCGCAAAACATTAATAAAAAGGAGTGTATGGACATAAATTCATGTAGTCTGATCCCTAATTCATTTCATTTCACAGCTGGAGCAGCACCCTTCATCTTTCTCTTCTCCATGGTTACATATACATGCCACAGAGGGCTCTGTCTAACATGCTAGACTTTTTGACATGGTGTGTTATTTGTATTTGTTTCCAGTGCTGGAAAATTGTCAGATACGAAATATTGTGTCAGAATCGTTCTAAATTAGTGGTATAGTAGTTGAGTAGCCCTAAAGGTATGTGAAAGATTACTAGTTATGAGTGTATGTGTTTAGACTGTTTGTGCGGTCAAGTGTTCAACAGCACTGAGAGATGAGCTCTTGCTGAGTATAGCTCTGCATGTTGTGGCAGTGTTGGCCAAACATTGGAACAGGCTGTAGGCAGGATTGGTGCCAGAAGTGTCTTGGTAGCTAATGTTGATTTAATAAAATTATAGCTATAGCGGTGTATAGATTCGCATTCCTACCTGAAATTTAAGAAGAAGCTGGGAACGGTATGACAGAAGAGCATGGTTTTATTATACACAAAACCTTTCTAGACAACAAATTAAAATGTTTACCGTATATTTAAAAAATACCTAAGTATGAGTACATTTTTTTTGTTCTATCTGCCACCTGGACACAATTAGAAATGCAATTTCAAGCTTAGTTATAAAGGCTGATCGGACATGTTCTCAGGATTTGAGAAATTTTTCTTTCATTTCTACTGTCTCTGTGTTCCAGTGAAAGAATGTGAAGTGTATTAGAGTGGCCGCTAATAGAGCCATGGGAAAGTGAAGTATAGAACTTTGCTTTACTCAGATATGATATGAGTCACAGACAAGGAGGAAATATGAGCCTTGCAGTGCAACTGAATCTTGTCTTGATGCACCATGATATGTACAGATCTTGTACAGATTGGCTGTCTATAGTGCCTCAGTACAAAGTTGTGCTAATAGGAGCACCCTGCTTTTTTCTACTCAACCATCACAGAAAGTGAAGCATTTATCTGTTTTCTGGGCAAGTGTATTCTGTATAGCAATCGACAGTCAGATCGTCAGACAGATATAGCTTCTGGGGTTTCTACACTAAGACAAACGCTTGCAGCATGCATCACATCTTGCAGGAATGTGTATGTGTGCAGGAAAAATATGATTGGTCCAGCTGTTTGAAGAGAATAATGAACTAGAAATATACTGATAGAATGTCTGCTTGTTTTGGTAGGCATGCTGCAATCGGCCATGGCATTGGAGGTCAGAGGGGAAAGTCGGGAACTAAATGTATCATGGTCGGTGCCTCCTCTGTTCTCTGACAGCATACAGGAATTTGTGGTGCAGCATAAACCAATAGGTTTACCTCAGACCCCATGCACAAACTGGATCAAGGTTCACAGAAAAACCTCTGTTACTCTTCGAGGTAAGTGTTGGCCTGTGTGAGTCAGCAGCGTTCCCAATTTTCCCAGTGGAATGAATGCACAAATATGACATGTGACACTGTAAAAAACCGTGTCTACCATTTTCTAATTACACTTCATTCATTCATTCATTCATCCTCCTCCTAATCCACACGGGATCGCGGGCCAGCAGGTGCCAACCCGGCAACTCTGGGTGGAAATGGCAGGAATACCCATCCCTTTTTTGGCCACACACACAAAACAGTCACATACACAAAGGGCCAATTTAGAGACAACAATTAACCTAACTCGCATGTCTTTTGAATGCGGGGAGACACTGGAGCACCCGGAGGAAACCCACGCAAACACGGAGAGAACACAGAAATTTCCTGGGTTGTCCCTGTGTCCGGGTGGTCTTTTTTCCTGTGAGGTGTCAGCACTAGCCACTGTGCCACCCTAATTACACTTTAGTGACGACAAAATCTGTAGAATATACGGATAAAAGTAATGAAAATGCACTTACATTATACAATATATTCTTTATACTTTATACCCGATTACAAATAAGTTGGGACAAAGTACACTGTAAATAAAATCAAATCAAAATAAAAACAGAATGCAATAATTTCATCTCAAAAACGAATATTGTACTCACAATAGAACATAGACTACATATCACATGTCAAAAGTGAGACATTTTAAAATTTCATGGCAAATATTGGCTCATTTTAAATTTTAAATCAACACATCTAAAAAAAGTTTGGACGGGACAATAAGAGGCTAGAAAGGTTATAGGTACAAACAACTTAAACTCATTAGTTCAGTTGGCAATAGGTTATTAACATGACTGTATAAAAGTAGCATTTTGGAGTGGCAGCTGCTCTTGGAAGTAAAGATGGGAAGAGGATCACCAATCCCCCTAATTCTGCGCTGACAAATAGTGGAGCGATATCAGACAGTAGTTTGACAGTGTAAAATTGCAAAGAGTTTGAACATATCATCATCTACAGTGCATAATATCATCAAAATATTCATATAATCTGTAAGAATCCTCATCATCCATCATCAGACCTTGTAGTTCTTGTTTTCAGATACTCTTGATCAAATGTCAGATTGTTGGTATAGTTCATGTTATTGATGATGCCTAAAGTATATCCTTTATCTCCATCTTCAGGTCAGTTGTCAAACTACACAGCCTACAACATATCTCTGTTTGCTATCGTCAACAACCACAGCTGTTTACTCAAGTCTGCTATTGCCTTCACTGTTGAAGGAGGTACTGAATACTATGACTTCTTGCATATTATGCAAAACTATACTCAATTTTGAATGGCATTAGATATTCGTCGAATGATTTGGTTTATAATTGCCATCACTTTGGAGATGTTTACAGAATTCTTAATTAGTCTAGCATTTTGCTTGTCTCTTCCTACAGTGCCTCCAAAAGTCACAGACTTCCAAGCTATACCTACCTCCCCATTTAGTGCAAACCTGACATGGACACCTATTGCGCTTAAAGAGAGTAAAGGACATATCATGCAATATTTAGTGGGCTTTGGAGAAGATGATGTTGGTGAGTACTGTTCACCAAGCATGTTCAATAGACAATAAACTTTTTTACATTGCTCATCTAGAAACCAGGCCAATGTCCGATTCATTAAAACAAACATTTTAATTAATTATGTTTAGTTAAATACAATAGTACTGTACACTCACCACCTTCTCTATTTGAAAGACCTGTACATCTACCCATGTATTTAATTCTCAATTTATTGTGCTGCTAAACTTCTAAAACTATGTAATTCTGGTAGCAATTAACTCGGGTTGGTGTTCATTGGTTGACCGTTTCTGTCTTCTACACAGTTTACAGTGTGAGCAGTGATAAGAGCAGTCACCAGCTCTCTGAATTGAATGCTGGTCAGCAGTATGACGTATGGATCAGCGCTAAGACTAGCGCTGGGGAGGGAAATAGGACAACTGCCAGATTCACCACATCTACCTCTGGTATCTCCTCACTCATAACAAGCTTACATTTCATTTCAACATCTGTAAATAATGCTAGACATAACTAGTATTCTAGTAGGTTGGTTACAAATCAAAATTTTGCAGCACTGTATACAGGTTGCGGGTGTGTATGAACTCCACAAAAGCTTCATATTTTCTACATTTTGTTATGTTACAACCTTATTCCAAAATGAATTAAAATAATCCACAAACATTCTACAGTACAAACACCATAGCCCATAATGACAAAGTGGAAAAAATAGCATTTTTGGCAGATTCTCAGCTGTTGCTAAATACTTTATGGCCAGTTTCTCTCATTGTTCCATCTGGTTGGAAGTGGAATGTCAGTGCACAACCATTTTCATATCTCTCAAGAAATGTGCTATTGGGCTCAATTCTGCGCTCTGGCTGGGCCACTCACATTTATAGAGTTGTCCCGAAGCCACTCTTGTTAATTTAGCTGTGTGCTTAGGGTCATTGTCCTGTTGGAAAGTGAACCTTCTCCCCAGTCTGAGGTCCAGAGAGATTTGGAGCAGGTTTTCTTTAAGGAATACTCTGTACATTGCTGCATTCATATTTCCCTCAACTCTGCCTAGTCTCCCAGTTCCTTGAAAAACAACGCCACAGCATGATGCTGTCACCCCACCTTACTTCAATGTGCCAGATTTCATCCAGATATGACACTTGGCATTCAGGCCAAAGATTTCAATATTTGTTTCATCAGACCAGAGCATTTTTTTCTATCATGGTCTGAAAGTCATTAGGTGCCTTTTGGCAAGCTTTTTGAGTTCAGCAGAAAAGGTTGTCATTCTGGAAGGTTCTTCTCTCTCTACAGAGCTATGCTGAAGCTCTGTTATAGTGACCCTTGGATTCTTGGTCACCTCCCTGACTGAGGCCCTTCTACCTCGATCATTAAGATGGGCCAGGCAGCCAGCTCTAAGAAGAGCCCTGGTGGTTCCAAAAGATAAATTGGAAACAGGTTGCACTTGATATCAATTCTGAGTATCATGGCAATGACAGTAAATTCTTATGTACAGACCCATTCCAAAACAATTTAATATCAAAATTAATTTTTAATTAATTCTGTTCAAACAGTTAAACTTTTATAGATTCAGGGCCAATCTTCAATACTTGGTTGAGAATCCCTTTGTTTTAATCACTGCCTTGATGTGAGATGGCATTAATGCAGTCAGCCTGTGGCATTGCCAGGGAGTTACAGAAGTCCAGATTTACATTAGGCTTGCATATATTCTCAATGGGGTTTAGGTCCGGCTAGTTGGCTGGCCAGTCAAGCACTGTGATAGCACAGGCAGTAAACCAGGCTTTGGTGCTTCGGGAGGCATGGGAAGGGGCCAGGTCCTGCTGGAAGACGAAATCTGCATCTGCATACAGATCCTCAGCAGAAGGAATCATGAAGTCCTCTGAAACATTCTGGTATACTGTTGTGTTGACCTTAAAAAACAGTTTTACAGAGTTTACTAACAGATGCCATTGACATTGTACCCCAAATCATGACTGACTGTGGATATTTCATACTGGACCTCAAGCAGCATGGGTTCTGTTCCTCACCCGTCTTCCTCCAAACCCGTGTACCTGGATTCTTGAATGGAAGGCACAGTTTACTTTCATTACCAACTGTCTGGCTCTTCTTCTCCTTAGCTCAGTTGAGACGCTTCCTACGTTGGTTAAAGTTCAGAAGTGGCTTGACCAGAGGAACCCGACAGTTTTTCTGGATCTATGCCAGATTCTCGAATCTTCTCTTTTTGATAATCCGCAGAAGCCCATGGTCATTTATTTTGCTTGTGCATCTTCTGCCACATTTTGTTCTACCACTTTGTAGTTTGGGCTGATTTCTCCACAGTATTGTAATTTTTAAATGATAATGTTTTCGTGGGCCTTATGAGCCCAAAAACTTAAAATTAAAATTGTGGACCTTGGATCTATAATCTATGAAAGTTTAATTTTTGAATGGAATTATGGAAATTAATCAACATTTCCATGATATTTCAATATATAACATTATGGGGTATTGTGTGTTAATCCATTTCAGAATAAAGCTGTTTCATGAAAAAAGTGAAGCACAGCAAATACGCTCAGGAAGGGCTGTATATTCCGTCATTTTGACCATCCATGGCCATTTAAAGATACGAACAAAGTTGCGTATATACACAAAGTTATATACACAAATTGTAGACACTGTGCTTCACGTGGATGTTTTTGGACTGTGGGAGGAAACCAGAGCACGAACACAGGAGAACAAAAAACTAATCTGCACCACCATGCAACCTGATTAGCAGTGTAGAGAATGACGTGTAATCCTCTTATGTGTTTTGCTTTTCAGATAACATTATCACAGTAGTGGTGGTCATTGTTTTGGCAGTATTTATCATCTCTCTCCTAATCATATGTGTGTAAGTATGAACTCTACTGTGTCTTTAATATTTTATATTATAATGGACTATATGTGTTGTATACAACTAGTTTTTGTCTTTAACAATGAGTGATGCCTTTTTATTTTTAAGGTTAAATTCAAGGGCCAACGTAAACGGATTGTTCTCCAAAATTCCGGACCCCATCAACAGCAGTTCATTTAAACAGATAAGCAATCAGGTCAGAGTTAATACAGGTCTGTTAGAAGTATTGTTTGTACTGCAGTGAAAGAGAATATAATGCTTGTATGACTTCTATAACTCACCTGGATCATCAGATGATGCTAATTATTTGCAAATTAAATGCACTATATGGCCAAACATTTCTGGACACCTGAGCTGACACAATGCTAGAGACACACAATTGTATAGACTGTCTTTGTATGCTATGTAGAATTATGACACCCTTTCACTGGAACTAAGCGGCACGAACCTGTTCCAGCATGACAGTTCCTATGAGTGCAAGGGAATACAATGTGCCTTATTGTCCTGTTTCATACTCTTTTATTTGTAAAACATAAATACCTTTAACCCAAATCAACATTATTTAACAATAATCAACAATATATTTGTACTCTAGAATTTAGGATTGGCAGCTCGAGCACCTTCAAGATAAAATTGGATACCTGTTTATCCATAAAGCGGCTTTACGTGCTGCCCGATCACATTATCTAACCTCTGAGATAAAAAAAAATCTGGTCATAATTCTAGTCAAATCTCTTTCTATTGTCAATAAGCTCCTGCATCCTCCTTCATTATGCATTCGTTATTCATAATTATTCATTCTTGTAGTGTTTATCATCCCTCTGTTAATAATTTCATGTGTGTAGTATAAAATCTAATGGAATATAAGTTATCATAATGGAATATAAAGGAATTTCCATTTTTGCAAATTTCTCACTTTTCTTCGAGAATGTCTGCCATCTATACTGCACTTCCAAATGACACAGACGAACTGTGTTCACTGATAATGGGTTTCTGTGTTCCCGAGCCTGTGTGGTCATATTAATTACAGAGTGATGTTGGTTTTCATGTAGCGCCGTCTGAGGGATTGAAGGTCACGGGCATTTAATGTTGGTTTTTGTTCTTGTCGCTTACTTGCAGAGCTTTCTTCAGATTCTTTAAAACTTTTGATGATATTATGGACTGTTTATGCTCCCTTTATACCCAGTCGTGACACTCATCTGTTACCAATTAAACTGTTCACCTGTGGAATGTTTCAAACAACTGTTTTTGACTATTCTCTTGCCCCGGTCCCAACTCTTTTGGAACATGTTGCAGGAATCAAATTCAAAATTAGTGAATATTTGCAAAAAAAAACAATGTGTTTGAACGTTGTCTTGTCTTTGTAGTGTATTTGAAGGAGTATTTCAATTGAATGAGTTGAAAAGGAATTGCAAATCATTGTTATTTTTTTTGTTTGTTTTATACAACCTTCCAATTTCATTTGAATTGGGGTTGTAGTACGGAGACAGTACTTCTGTGTTATAGTGTAAATGATCTTCTTTCTTCTGACTTTGGCCTGAGACGACGACGTCTCCTTTTTCTTTCTGTGGCATGGGTAATCATAGCATTCTTCTGTCTAGCCTGTCTAAGATTGGTATTGCTGGTAGAGTCCTTTCCTGGTTAAGATTTTATCTATCGGGTATTCTACATTCTACCTCTTGTTTCCATCATTTGTCCTTTGGTTTGAAATTTCACTGTTGTGTTGACGACATTCAACTATCCTCTGACTCTCTCCCTGACCTCCTCTGACTTTATCTCTCCGGCTGCATATAGGAATTATGCACCTGGCTACACTCCCAACTATTTAATGTTAAACTCCCACAAACAGGTTCTTTGCACTGGTAACAAATCTGCTATTTTCTCCTTGTCTCCTTACTATTGGTTCCATTTCTGTCCTCCCTTCAAACAGCGCACACAGTCTTGGTGTTCTTATCGACTCCTTCCTGTCCTTTGAAAACTACTCAGATCCATGCACTCGTCATCTCCAGGTTTGAGTATTGTAATTTGCTTTATGGGCTTTCCGCTAATTACCTCCGTCCCCTGCAATGCATCCAAGACACTGCTGCTCGGGTCCTTACCCACTCAAAAACACGATCGCATCATTCTCGTATTGTCAAAACTTCAATGGCTCCCAGTCTCAAACTCATACAATATAAAATTGTTGTCCTCACCTATGGAGCAGATAATGGTTTGGGCCCCAATCTATGTATCATGTCTACTCAAAACACTACACCCCATTTCACTGTTTTAGGTTTTTATGTGCCAACCTCCTTTTAGTCGCCAAGTTCAGGCTGGCTATAATGGATGGTCGGTCAGTCAGCTATGCTGCCCTCTAACTTTGGAACTCTCTCCCTCCTTCTCTCTGCTCAATGTCTTTTAATTCTGTTTTTAAATCTCATCTTAAAACAACTCTTCTCTAAACACATTTCATAGACCTTCTCCTTGTATCTCTGTTTTTGATTACCACAATGGCCACATGGCCACAATTCTATTTAGGTATGTAGAGGTGGTCAAGACAGTTTGCTGAAGTCAAAATCGAGCATCAGACAGAGGAAGATTTAAGTTTTACATTTGCAGTATTTAGCAAACGCTCTTGTCCAGAGCGACTTAACAAAAGTGCTTTAAGACAATATCTATAAACACAATCTATTCTGAATAAATAGGAAGCCAACAAGAAGCTGTTGTGAAATTGTGCATGTGGGTTTTTTAACAGTAAATTTGAACATGCAATGTTTGTTTTGTCATGAGAGTATTTTAAAAACTGATGATCTATGAAAAGTTCTTGATGTGAGAGGTCAGAGGAGAATGTGCAGATTGAGATGATACAAAGGAAACAGGAACTGAAATAACCATTCGATAGAACCAAGGAATGCAGAATATCATGTCTGCAGAAAGTAGGTCATAAAGAATAGGTAGTTCTGAAAGCAAAATGCCAGCCAACCTTGTTTTAGCAAGATGTAGCTAAGGGCTGGTGATTACAGGGGTTAGACAATGAAACTGAAACACCTGTCATTTTAGTGTGGGAGGTTTCATGGCTAAATGGGACAAGCCTGGTGGCCAATCTTCATTAATTGCACATTGCACCAGTAAG